>DWFY01000240.1:0-11039 GCA_018246875.1 Creonpyge creon creon | reverse complement strand
GCCGTACGTCTAGACGTCCGATGGTAAAACGGAGCAGGTGGAACCAAATTATGGAGCTCCTGTGCGCACTCTCCAAATTGTATCCGATAGAAAACTGCAAGACGAGCAACTCTGCGTCGATGCTCAAGGCCAAGCAGCAGATGCTGTATAGTATAGACGAATTCAAAGCTTAGGCCATAACTTAGATTGATATTTTTTGGTTCTCATGTCTAACAAATGCATCAATGTACTCTAAAACAGAAATTCAGGTCCTATTGACATCACATATAGATGTCTTAACTGCAACTGGGATAACCATACAACTCTTATAACGGCATTTCACTGTTTATCATAAAAACATAACCACAAAAAAGACAGTATAAGTACCTACTAGATTTATAATTTCGAGTTTACGCTTCTAGAAACTTATTGAACAGGCCTTATTAGACCGCACGTGTATTATGAGAAATAAGTTATTTTCTATGTAATTTTCACTAGGAAAAGTGCAAAAATAGCTCTCTTTTAAAGTCTCCAACGGGATGGTAACTCATTAGGTGTCCTAAAGTTATAGATGGCAGTGGTTAATCAACAATAAAAAAAAGCTTTTTTTACCATAATATTGAAATAAGAAAACAGGAACAGATATTTGGCACTCAGTGCTCTCTGCCTACCCAGTGAGGGACCTGGCCTGAAGATATGTATAACCATGCGACCTGATGCTATGTGGTCATAGCATCTTCTAAACACGTATAGCAAGTTTTAAATAACACTAAAACTTTAATTATAGTAGCAGATTGTTCTTAACCTGAAAGATTAGTTGCATCGTCTCTATGCATTCATACTAAGCTCTTTATTCTGGAATATTCGAATGCATTCACTGCTATTCAAACCAAAGATAAAAAAACGTACTATACAACAATGTTTAAAAAAAATTATATAACCTTTTAATGTAACAGACGATTGAGACTCGGTCATAACTGCCAGTTGTTTTTCAACCAGCATATCGGCTACGCTCACTCCATTATTCCACAACGACACCTTGTATGTCTCTTCTACGCACTCTTGAAATACGCATTGGTATCTTGGGCCATTGAAACATAGATCTATATCAGAGTTGGCCTTCCATTCTCCGTCTATCGGCGACACGCCCACCAAGGAACAGTGAACCGCCATTTTTGGAAGGTCCATCAGTTGTCTGTCCAGTTGCCAAATGTCCTTGGCGTCCACTAGCTGCTTGTTCCCGAAATCGACGTAACGAACTATAAATTTGTTAAACGGTTGAATGGCTACGATTACAGCACGATACAGAACGCCATCAGCCGGATAACGCGCTAACACAGACGCCCCCACCGACACGGCGTCAGTGTACGATTTCACTCCTTTATACAATTCGGGGATACTGTGCATCATTTCCAGGAATTTAGGTTGTAGTGATAGTATTTGAGTGTAGAAGCTGTCGGGAGAAATTATCCACGTAACAGAGACTTCATGCTGGGCGTTAATTTCGACGTTCGGTTCCAAGAACGATGTTTCTAGGGGCACTGGATTGGGAAGTTCCTTGTATTGGACAGTTGTAAATTTACCCCGAGTGTTATATGGAGGAGCACGGCCGACACGATCTCTGCCGCTGTCCTGAGAACGGTAGCTTTTATCAGATTTTCTATCAGAGTCCCCGCCAAAGGAGGTCTCGGCTCTTTCAGCGCGGTCTCTTGGAGTAAAGTTACTTTTATGACCTCTCTCTGCCCTATTGTCCCTAAATTCTCTTTTCTGGTTCCAATTTTCCTTCTTGTCGCCCCAATTCTCCCGTCTGTCTCCACGGTTATCTCTTCTCTCTGGTCGGTTATCCCTAAAGTTCCTGTTGCCACGTTCTTCTGTGTGCGTTTCTTCGCGGGTCTCCTGATTGTATTTGTTCTCTCTGAAATGATAAATGAATAGATTTATTTGTGTATGGTATTATGATCTCAAGCAATAATCAAATTGTTCAAACAAAAACGTTAGAGTACCACAACAGAGTTAGGTTCTTGATGTTGGTGCTATACAATGCGTAAGCGTATGCAATGTGGGTTTAAAAACAGAACAGCTTTATTCATTATTAATAATTTAATTCAGCTTATATAAGAACATTTGCAAGCATAATAATATTGTGACAAAATAATAAAAATTAGAAGAAAATAAATGTTTTTTCAAGAAAACGAATGATAAATGTTAATAACTGCGAATTTTCAAATTGTATGTAATATTGTAATAAAATAATAAAGAAAGTGAATGTCAAAGCCAACTTAAAGGAAAGAAACGCAACAAAATCATAACTGTAGCTAATGTTAAGAGAACATTAAAACCCGTTATTGAAAAACAACACAAAACGATTGACCATCCAAAACGAACATCTAGAAATTGCATTAGTACATAGATCGAGTGAAAGTTTATAAATGCAGATGCAACTAAAAACTCAGTGCAGACAGAAAATGAAACATTCATTCGTGCATGTTGCAAGCTTTACGGAATTCTGCTATTATTGAAATTGTCCATGGCGTATACAAATTGTTAAGGAATATACATATTTAATATTTTATGTGTCGGGTTGGGTCGCCTGGAAGAAATAGCTAATTAAGCGATAAGGCCGCCTATAGCATGTATGCAAACGATTTTTGTGATGTCTTTAGTATGCAATAAAGTATATTTGTGTTGTGTTTTATGTGTTGTTAATATACTTGAACAATAATAAATCTTTTAAAATAGAAACATTATAGCAAGCGCTGCTACTGTAAGTAAATGTAGGGATACGGTTTTCTTTTATTTATTTAATTAAAAATAGTCGCAAACGACCAGAGAGAAGTCACGGGTGGCCGAACATCTGCAGTCTGGAATAGGACTGCATTATAGGCATAGGAATACTAGTGTAATTTCGATTCAGCAAATTCCTGAAATGTAGCCACGCCGATGTCTAACAGACATTCAGTGAAATTTACTTTAGAATGCTTTTGAGAGTTTTAAGCGGTGAAAGTCAATTATCAATATTCAATACTTCAGAACAGACTTCGTTCAGACTCGTTCCGATAGCTGTGATTATCTACAACTTCATAAGTGGTCAATTAAAAAACGTAAAAATTTTGATAAAATTGTATATACTTAGCGTGTTGATATAACATTCAACATTGAATATAACAGCAACAGTATTGCTACGAGCCGTACCAGCGCAAGGCGACGCATTTAACATCAGCAAAACTGTATATTGCGACGTATCAATAGAAAATTTAAAAAAAAAAATCGAACATGTACTCCAAGGACGTATGAACGACGACCGATTGCACGGAAAGCCTGCAACATACGTGCGGTATACAGCAGCACGAAACCCACATAATACGCGTGCGATGCGCGGCCAAGCGCGACGCGAAGCAAATGGTGCGAGGAAACTAGCGCAGCCCGCACGACTCCGCCAATATCTATACGTTATATTGAATCGTAATTGATGCTCAGTGCATTGTTTTAATATTCGCATTGATTCCCATCTGGTCGATAGAAAGATCATTATTTCTATATCCGCTCATTTGGATTTCGGATTGAATTGGATTTGATTCGAACTGTTGGTCTCTGATAGCTACTATGACTTGGGCATATGTTGGGCTATGATGGTGTGATTTTGTAAATTAATGTACTAATATATTAATAAGCGATTAGGAAATATAGTAAAGAACACAGTGAGCTGTATAAAATATTGCTACAAGTGTTGATTGTAATGTTTTCACTTCGTGAATATTGATATCAAATCTCGTTCATCGCTATTTGTAAGCATTATTAGTTCGATAGGAAACAGATATGTAGGCCTCGAAGGACCAATATGGTGCCGCCAAGAAGGGAAACATTGAAATGAAGAGCAAAACAAAATTTAAAAATACAAAGTAACAAGTAAGTTACGCTTTAACATATTCATAGTATATTCGAGAAGGGCGTTTAATTTTCACGGTGCATTTGAAGCGTTAAACGTGGTAGAAAGATGTACAAGGCTATACGAGAAAGATAATATATTATTCTTATTAATTGTGCAACGTCTATGATCACTTCGCGTGTTTCTGTTATATGGGAAAGTGATGTCAGTTCAGGCAATGTTTGTCTATTGTGGGCTACACGAGACATCAATAAGCACATCAAAATCGAGTGAACAAGCACACAGAATCGCGCATACTATGTTACACGATACCGTTTCAGCCTGTCCTGTACGGAGCCCTTATGGTTCTGGGCGTCCAATGACGCCGCCTCCGCTGCCTGTTTGATCCTCTTCCCGACTCCGCATGTCTCCTTCTTCCAAGCGGCTCGCTGTTGCGCGTTCTTCTCGCTGTGTTCCAATCTAGGATTTCTTCTGTTGAATCATTTTACGGGCGCTATAATTTTATGCATCCTCCGTGCTGTATAATAATGTGTATTTACTGATTCGTTTTAGATACGGCTGAGTATCACGCTACGTATGAGTCACCTATTTTTGTTCAATAGAGGCGTGTACTTATCAAGAAACATTCCAAAAATAATTCGTATCATATATATATTTATTTAACTTTTTCCCGCTCCTTCCCGCTCTTATATTAATTAACCACATTCGTTACCTTGCTATCCCTTTTGATATATCATATCACTTTTTGTCCCCACGTTTTAAGATGTAATGCATAACGAGTGACTATTACATGTAAATTACAATAATAACGTAGATAACCAAAATATATATACAAAATGTTTTCAGATCATACCTAACATATAAAAAAGTACCTTTATCTATTTACATACCAACATATGTCATTAACGTTCTTATTCTCCTAATTACAAAATTCTTAAAAAGAAAAAAAGTGAATCGATTTTGTTTCAACAGTCGCTCCCGTTATTGAGTAAATTGCTCATGTCCATACTTAATGAAAGTGCGGCAACTAGCGGACATGGCAACTAGCAAAACAGCAAATATCTTATTGCAAAATCAATCGCTGATATGGTCGACGGATTACGTTTCTCGTTACCGTAATGAAGAGCTATTCAGCTGGAAAATTTATAAAAAAAAAACTTAGAAGATAATTTCGTTCGCACCGGAGAGGGCGATTTCTAAAACACTGCGCACGCACTGATTCGTTCAAAAAATTAACATATTATATAAACACTAGCTAATTTGAAATCATACATCAATTATATGTTCAAATTGCATATTATTCTCATTTCTTACGTTTAATTATACCGCACATTTTGAACCACTCATTATTTAACGTTATTCTCATAATTAAGTAGCGGTACTTTTTTTCTATTTTATCACAATTCATACAAAATAAATTGAAGTACGTGCAAAAAAACAGGCTATTACATATAAAGAGCACTGTTCATAGTGGGAATATCTTCTAGTAGACACGAAATAGGACAGTTGAAATTAATGAAAAAAACTTATGTGCACTCACAAATACACAATCACAGAGAAAAAATATTAGACACTAATAAATAAATAACATTTGTTCATGATTATATTAAATATATATATCTTGGGACATCTCCATACACGGCCTTCTGATCCCAAAGTAGGAGATGCTTGTATTATGGTAACCAGACAGTTGCTAAACTTATAGATTTCTTTTACAATCGGACACAGAATAAACGCTTGTCCTCGCTTGTCAAATATTTGTCTCGGGTGGGAACCGAACCTATTAACCCCGGCTCAGCACTCTTGGTCACTAACCATTGGAACAACGGACGAAAATAAATACAATTCTGTGATTGCTTACATTACATACATTGCTTAGATTATATTTAATATTTACATACCGATAAGAATCCCTGTTGTCCCTATTATCGCGGCCATCTCTGTTGTCTCGGTTGTCTCTGTTTTCCCGGTGTGGGCGTGGCGGCGGTGGCTGAACGGGTGGAGACTCCTCCCACTCGTCGTCAGCGGCAGAGATGGTTGCTGCAGCTGCAGGCGGCGCATAGTTCTGGTTCTCCCACGGCCTACCGCCTCGTCTGATTGTGAACCACTAGCGTATTAGCGTGCCGACTACCATACATATAATCAACAAAAAATGTTTCATCATCATCTGCCTGTCTCAGTCCACTGCTGGACGAAGGCCTCCCCAAAAGGGGCTTTTTGCCTACAATCCCCGTGCTGGGCATACGAATTGGGGACATACCAATATTAATGTTCCAAAAAATAATATACTATATGTCCAGCTGTGAACCTCCAAAGGGTGATGATGGCTAAATGGAGGAAATGTGCTCAAAACACAGCAGCTAAAGAAACAAAGATCTTATATTATGACATGAAGCTAAGTCATAACAGATTGTAATTTTTTTGTAAATCGTTCAGGCACAGCATAACAGGCATTAATTTTTTTGGACAATTCGAAATAGCTCCTAAATTATCTGGCGTACCGATGATATCAGCTAGTTATTTTCCCGATAGATTGCACCAAAAAAAAACTAACCTGATAGATACCAATAATGTTTGCAGATGAAATTAAAAAAAAACTGTACATGAAAAATTCCGATAAAAGCAGTAATTGCTCCGTGTTAAGTGGAGACCCCAAAACATCAACTTTTGGTCATTTTATCTGATTGTATGGTCATTATTACTCTTCACACAAATGCTAATATTAGACCGAATTATGAAAAAACATGATGTGACGATAATTTATTTTTGGAGCTAAGTTAAGAAATACTTTCTATCCATGAGATACGGAACGAAGTCTATATCAACTAATATACACTATACATGATGCGTAATGGTGTAAAAATAATAAACTCTCCTACTACATTGAACTAACCTGTCACCTCTATCGGGTTTGCCGCCAAACTTCTCGCTGTGGCGACCCGGTCCGGACCTGTCGAAGGTTTCCTTGTGATCCCTGGCAACACAATCGCAAATAATAACATAAGTAACATCACGACACTGAAATATAAATATTTCAACACACATACCACTAATCCTTTAATCTTTCTCTAAACGCAACTGACGGATTTTGATCAGACTTGGGCTATCACTTCCCGTAGGTTACAAACAACATTTAGAAGCATGACATTGTCACGAAATCGCGGTCTGAGACCTTTTAACGAATGATTAATGACGAACAAAACAATTTACCTATACATCTTGTTGGTATCTCGCCTCAACTGAAGCTCGCCGCGAGTTCAAAGAACCGCGGTGAAGGTTGGACCAACCATGACTCACAAGACTATAACATCGCTTTTTTGCTGCTGTTCGTGAAAAAGTTATGGCACGGACCGTAATACTTTTTTTATTCCGTCTCGAGTTGAACCGAGATTATATTAACATTTTATGAATCGCTAACTTTTGAGGGCGGTTTCGTTCATGTTCTTTATCCAATTTACAAACAGGTAGTAAAACAATATCATAAGGTATATCTGTTTGCAAGATTAAAACTTAAAGATGAATGGTTTCTTGGCGCATTTGAATTATATAAAAAAAAAATACGTTAACATGGTAAATCTTACATCAAAAAGATTTAACAACATAACACGGATATTTATAATAACGAGTAATGAAATAATATTTGACTATTAAGAAATTGAAGACACATGAGTTGGTCAAGGTGTTGTTACAAATTTGTAAATTTACAAAAATAGGCTTTAATATATTTCGTATGCGACGTATTTCAAGCAACTTTGAAAGATGAGGACACGCGGAAGGACATAACACCTTCAATTACTTAATAAAACAGAAAATTGTTACTCATAATCACCTTTACCCACTCATGTCTTTAATTATAAAACCTATTCAAACGTATCGAAAATATCATTGTACATTTGTTATACAAATATCGATTCCATTTTTAAATTTTCGAGTAAAATTTAAAGAAAAGCCAAATGTGTACATCCCTACTAATTGCTGTTGTATATAAATTAACATTAGATAAATAATTAACTTCTCACATTGAGAATTTGGAGCGCTCGCAATCCTAACTTGTGCCACATTGCCAACGATGTGTAAAGTTAAGCAACGCCGGTCACGATCCACTTTTGGATGGGAGTTTGAATTGTTACGCTTCGAAAAATCTGTATCTCTGACCGGGTGTTTTTTCAAAACACTTCCAAGAAGCCCGTTAGTTCTTAAGCCGTATTTCGAGCAATGCGATCAAGACAACCTCATCCAACAGAAGCTTGAATGATTGTTATTGCCATCACGAAATAATAACTAGACTAAACTAAACTAAACTAAACTAACTAAACTAAATTGTCATTTAAAATTTGTGTACGGAAATGAAGACTGCCTGTACAGACCTCAAAATCAGTCGGAGTGATACAAAACAGAAATTACATTTGCGCAGCAACTGTCTATAAAATGCTGACATGAATTTCAGTATTCATGTTACTTCGTAAGGAGAACATAAACGCCTTATCTTACCTGCCACGAAAACTACTGCCGCGTTGGCCAAAGTCCTCATTGGCGTCCCTGGGTGATTTGCGGTCGTCCTTGAAACTCTTCTCGCGACGGAAATTCCGTACAGAATTTAAAACAAAAAAAAACCGTTAGAGAAATTGCGATCATTCAGTTCGTATTGCGAATAATTACGTGAATAGTGCCGGTAAAAACTCGTCAAATAAAAATCCGCATTATTATCGAATTGCGTGATACGTCGCCACATGCACGTTTTTCTACAACTGTAGGCAATTTGGCACGCAAGGGATTAGCTACTTCGAGATATCAAGGACTTTGATAAGGTGAGTTAACATGTGGAATTTGTATTTATTTAAACAAAACTTCAATTAGTAATTTAGCAATTACTCACTTCAGATATAGCCAATATACGATATTTTATAGATTACTACTGGCAACTGTACAGGAAACTATCAAGTGCCAGTTGGATCGTTTAAGGTCCGTATAGAAAAGATAGTGCTTAAGATAGAAACTAGTATAAGACATTGTCTCACCACTCCAAGACATGTAATAAATCAGCCTAACTTTTTTTTTTAAAAAGAGCGCCAATTTTTTTTTGCAAACATAGCATTAAATTCCCGCCATCGAATGAAAGAAGAAAAAATAACCTAATCCGATTTCGCGTAAGCTGAAATAATATATCAAAGTAAAGATTCTGCCTTCCTGTTCGTATAAATCAACTGAAACGTTTGATCGATGGAGATTTTCACACCTAAGGACGATAAAGGTAGAAATAAGGGAATAATGAACTAAATCTATATAAATTGTATAATAAAATGTCTGCTGTTCATTTAAAGAGAATAATTTCGTCTTATGATAATAAAATTACTGAATTAATTTTTTTTCCATTCTTATAAAATCAACACTGTCTAATGTTAAGTGCTAATTGTTACCCACAGACTTCAATACCGAATGTCAATACTTTTTAATTGAGTGAAATAATTTTCATTTTCATCAGACGTTCACTTTCTTGTGCCTTTGAATTCGAGTGCAGACGTGCCCGAAATATAAAAGAGTAACATCAAAAAGGTTTTTACACGCGGTTCTACAACCAACATAGACTTTTAATATCTTAAATTTTGTACGTTACGTACCTTACGTTCATGAACTACATTTAAGGCCTTCAATGACATTTAACCACTTCCATTTGAGATTACTTACAAATGTTTAATAACACAACACGTTAAAAATGCGTAATCATTTGAAAATGGGAATTCTGGTGATGATATTCTTACAAATATCTAAGGTTCTAAGATTATGGAACAGGAATTTAGATGACAAAAGTACATTTTAACCAATAACATACCTTTTCCATCGTTCATTGCCCGCGGCCGCTAATCGCCTGCGTGTCAAACTTCCCAGAGTTACAGAAAAACGTGCACGTAGTCCCGTCTCACGCAATACGATAATAATGCGGGTTTTTACCTTACGAGTTTTTACCTGTACCGTTTCGTGTAATCATTCGCTATCCAGCTTGAATGATGCAGATTTTATATGGATTGTTTTAGGAACGAACTAACATTAATTTGCGTAGGTACAATTTGTATTAATTCTATTTTTCTTCAATTTAATTCAAAGTGAATGTTATGTAAATATACAATTCATTCATAAGGAAACTTTATGGAAATAGAAAAGAGAGAAGAAAAGAATTATACATTTTAAGGAACCAATGGAGCCTGAACAAAAAATGTTCGGCGGTAGCGGATTCCACGATCTTACTCCATGCACAGGGAAGGAGCGGGAAAAGAATTTTGTTGTGCGCGGAAGCCATTTGTTACAAATTTGATGTAATATTTTCCTTGAAATTCATCTTTACATTTTCGTCGCAGTGCAGTGCAACTGGGTCTGTCTTCTGTTTGAATGTTATAAGATTCTAGTACCGCTGAAACTGTACGTCTATTTGCTTCGTTTATTTGTTCGCTCTATAAATATTACAGCTCCATGGGTCGCAGGTGGCGAACTCAGCTGGGAGTTGGTGAGAGGTAGAAGAATTCCACCCCTTGTGAACATAGTGGGTGACCTTAAGAAAGAGTACAAGCATGTGGACTATTTATTCTTTTGTGTTTTTGATATCATAATAATTAAGATAAAAAACGCGTTATAACTACTACTTTTTATTACTTTCCGCTTACCTCGTGCGGGACCTCGCGTGAAGATATGTATGTATGTACGCTTTTTAACTTTATATGTTATATGTCAGTATTTAAGTATAATGAATGTACATGTATTATATAAATTTATTTAAAGTCATGTCGCTGGCGAGTTATAATGTTGCCACAGACTTTGTTGGGACTACCACATATGTACTCTCACCATCACCCTGAGTTGACTGGTAGAGAATGCCATGAGGCAATATGTACACCCTTTGTATTCTAGCTTAGATTAACAATAGACTAAATAAATAAATAAACATTGTAATGTAAACTTTGTAATGCGGTTTGAGATAATAAGTCAATGAATGTAATTTAATGATTTCCTTCTGTTCTTATGCATAGGAATTGCCTTTCAAATTGTGGAAAGCATAATTGGAAACAAACAAAATGTATATCTCACACATTTGTATGTGAAGTTCGTGTTCGAACGACGATTAAATTAAATGAAATGAAGTTATAATAAAATGAGAAGTAACGTAATTGTTTTTGTTATATTG
>DWFY01000239.1:0-11039 GCA_018246875.1 Creonpyge creon creon | reverse complement strand
CAATAGACTCACCACCTATTCCATATTGGGACGTAAACGTAACTGGTGAAACGTAGGAGTGTACTACACTCCTCTGCCTATCTCTTCGGGGATTACAGACGTGACGTTACGTTATATCTCATTTAGTTTAATTATATCTCAGCATAGAAAAAAAAGTGTGAACAATCAAAATGAATGCGACGAGAAACATCGGAAGAATAAAAATACCTTCGGTAGCACACCTACGAAAATATATGAGTTGTTAATTTTACGAACCAGTGAAACGTTACAGAAAACCGACGAGTTAGAAACTTCTCGCCCGCCCGTCAATGTTCGTTAAACAAGCGATGGTTCCATAGCTACTTCATTTGCAGGTTATCGAAAAAGAATTTAGACAAACACAACGCCTATTTGCGTCTACATTAATGCCTTCTTATAGAGAATCTCTCAGCATGTTTTATTTGCTTTTTTATTACAGTTCGTAAAGCACTTTACGTTTATTTACGCCATTACAGACATCTTTTGACGAATATTTAATGTGGAACAGGCGTGGAAGATTTGTTCTACGGGCTGTCTGTTGCTTTGATAGTTTTAACAGACGTTCGAATATTATTTGCGCAGCGCAAAACGTTCAAGAGATATTTTCATCAGATCTGACAGAATGGGGTCGCTTGGAACCGAAAACAAATGACGATTTGGAGTGACACACTGACATTATTACGAAGTTCGGTCCACCGTACCTATGTTTTATCATATCAAATGGAAACGGTTACACAGTTTGGGATAAACAATTCCCCGCATTAGGGAAAAGCCTCGTACCAAAAGTTAATGTATAATTATATTTATTATAACTATTGTACTAATGTAACTTCCTCCAATTTTTTGAACAACACCAAGAACAAAACTGAAAACGATGACGAACAACACAAACGCGCTAACAACATCATTATGATAGGGAGCTCACATATATACAATGTTAGCGGGTATATCGTAAATGAACATATAACATAACATATACTAAAATATAGAGATTAGCCCTGAACTTGATAAGATGTAGCTGCGCTGCCATCGTCGTGTCGCAACACGCGATAATTAAATTAACGTGACGTCAATACCGTTGGAACACGCGTTATATGGGAAAAGTGTGTTTAGAATTACATACTCTAGATGTTATCGAAGGTCTTCTTTGTTATGGTACATATACACACCCATACATACATACAATAGTTTCACTGATTGATTACACGTACAATGTAGCAGGTGCGTAGTGCATCGTTCCCGATCGAAAATAATTATGTTTACAGTCGTTATCTACTAATATAGGTAGGAGTACTGTTAGAAACAGTTAATGTTTTGTGAATGTTTTTTTCTATCTCTGGCATTAGGGTTAAAGTTTTTTATTTTATTTATTGCCGCTGTTTTTTTTTAATGAGATCTGTCGCACGCAAATAGGGACATTTCTCCCCAAGTGGTGCACAAGCAAAGCGTAAAATAAATACCTATAAGTTTCAAATGTTGTGTATGCTTCGGTTTCATCCATGGCTAAGATAATCAGGTTTAAAGCCAGTATACCTATCAATAAAACCTCCAAAGATAATCGAGCTGTGAGTAGGGACCACAAATGGATGGTCAGATGGTCAGGCGTTACAGGTAAATCACTGTATTGTATCGAATAGAATAGCTTACAAGAGCAAAGACCTTGTTTCTAGTCTCCAACGACGTCTCAACGTGGACGAGAACATGCGCAGCTGCGCAAACATAATACGACTTGTATAAAAGACAATATCAAAACTGGGTCATTACGCACTAAATATCTCCGATATTAACTTAGGACACAAAATGATATTATTACATAAATAATGTATTTCATAATGTGACAATACGTTTCGTATACATAATAATTAGTGGACAGTAGTCTCAATTTACCGCTACCAGCAGTATTTACAAACGACTACTCAAAGTTATAATATTAGATCTATGTTATGTCGGATATCCATAATCCGATGGACATCCATTTTAATTCATATTTCAATCCCAATTTTATTTTATTTAATTATCCTTTATTGCTGGTAACAAAGGGCGGACTATACGCCAGGTGCCATTTTCTACCAGTCAACCCAGGTGACGATGAGAAGTTGGGGCAGGCACCTAATTTTGACTAGAAATAAAATTGAAAAAAGTTTTCTATTCTCTGTTCGTTACAAGATCTAAATATTTGATCAATTGTACCTACTAACTCGAGCTCCAGTTGCTACAGAAGATCGCAAACTTTGGGGAGTACTTCTTGGAATGCCGATTTGAACATCCCTTTGGTATGTTCACCATCAATCGATCACTGCAGCATGCTGGGTTAAGATCCAACGCTAGCAAAATTGATCTTTTGGCGGGACGGCGCTTTTAGAACTACGACAGAACCGAATAGTATACTAGTGATTTCGACAAATAGAGTAACATGTAACACCCTAAGGTATAAAATTATTTTCACATTGATAATATTAATAAATGGGTTGGGGAAATTTTGTATTACTTACAAATGGGTAGATAAATGATTTCCTCAGTTATAGTAATAGTATTAAATATCAACTGCTATTGAAGCAATAACTCAACATTTATTGGAACATGATCAACTTGCTTTTCAATGTATATTTCTTAGTAAAATATGTTATTTTTGTGTAATGTAACGTAACATCACGCCTGTAATCCCCGAAGAGGTAAGCAGAGGAACACACAAACACAAACGTAACTGGTGAAACGTGGGAGTATACTACACTCCTCTGTCTATCTCTTCGGGAATAACAGGCGTAAAGTTACGTTTTTTTATGATGTTACGCTCCATTTAATAATTATGTAACGACAATACATTATTTCAATTAATCGTCATAAATATCAACACATTTCACACAGCCATGCTGACGATTACTTCGCTCTCAAAGTGGCCTATTCTTCTTCGGAAGAGTAAATGTTTAAAGCTGGAAACAAAAACAATTAAACCTGTCGTGATTGGTTCAATGGTCATGTCTAAACGTTTCACCAGGTCCTAGGCTGTCCTGATCGATCCCGACCTATGCAGCTGTGGTGTCTAAACCTCTCACCAGGACATCCTCACAGCACTAACATGATTGATTGATTGCTTTCTGTAAAATGTTTAACGGTCACATATTAAATTCACATTATGAGTGCATAGGCCTGATTCTATTGCATTACTCAAGTCTTTTATGCCGAATAGAAAAATATTTTAGTATTTTAAATGTTTTCGTATTTCGAATTGTATCATAACTATATTAGCTTCGTTCAGCTACCCGTAGACATCCTCCATACATGTTGTACACTGATTAATAATTCGCTTTATTCATAGAAGTAATAACTTTACGAAAACCCTCTACGTACCACATCAAATTTATGAAAAACATTTTTAGATTGTAAGAACACGAACGAACACAGAACGATATAATCAAATATTCAGTTCATTTTCAAACGGCTTAAGCGAGCTAAAAATATATTTTGTTAGATACGATATCATTTTCATTACTAATCCTTTCATTGCGTCACCGTGGGGCACGTGTCTCCTATCATAATGAGAAACTTTAAGACCAGAGAGTGCCACGTTGGCCAAGTACCCATAGGCAAAATCCACATCCTTCAGTGCACACTATGGTGAACTGCAAGATGTGTACATTTGTTCACGATGTTTTGATACATACCGTGATAATTTTAAATAGCTTTTGACATAGTGTTATTGTATGTGCTTTTAAACTATGTACGTTAGCATAGTATTAAGGAGTTATATTTCAAAACGGATCACGTGCTCTCATATAGAATATGTATGTGCACACAACCTAAGCACATACAATTTATTGACTGTAGTGATTTAGGAGCCGAAGCGAAGGAGAGTATCAAGTGTGATAGGTGGATTGTACAGACGATGTGTGTATATTACTGGATATAACCAGTACAATGTTTGGAAAGCAAACTTGGGTCATTCGTAATCATGAGCTCGTTATCGGCCCCGTGTCACACTGAGAGGATCGAATAAGATTTACGTGTCGATGACATTACATACCAATATAACTTCAAGGTGGAAGATATCGTATCATTTGTGAAGTATGTACATTAGGTAAAAAAACCCTAAAAATTATCTACTTATAGATGTGTCAAAACTAATTTCTTAGCAAAAAAAAATACATATTGGCCTTTTCTTATCATTTTCACTGACTGCCTCGTTGATCGTCTTAGTTTCAAGCGCGACAGCCGATCAAGAGGTCCTGGGCTCACGTCCTGGGTCGGGCACTATTGGATTTCTCTAACGTACATTTTCAAGTAGAAATTCCTAGTAGTGGTTCGGAGCTATATGGCAATAGACTCACCACCTATTCCATTGTGGGACGTAAACGTGACTGGTGAAACGTGGCAGTGTACCACATTCCTCTGCCTACCTCTTCGGGGATTACAGGCGTGATGTTACGTTCTTATTATTTCCAATGAGCAACAGAGCCGCGAAGAAGTAAAACTAATGAGCAAGTGGCAGCTACAGTCAGTCTAATTTTCATATCGCATGTCTAGAGACCAAGCAACGTCGCAGTATTATTATCAATATTCGTGCACCGAGCAAATAAACATTATCCTTCATTGGGGACAAATTGCTTTAAACAATTTTATTACCTCGAGTCCGTTCTATTAATGTATGTTGATAACGAGACTCCAAAGAACGCTTTTACATAACTAGCACATAAATTTTACTATAAAAATATTGATTGAATGATTTTGCGAAACTAAATTCTAAGTACAAATCGTAACTTTGTTTTGTTAGTGTTTGTCATTGAATATGTAGATATCGAAATACAAAAAAACTGACGCAACCATAAATCTACACGGGATACATTAAAATTTAACGAAACCGCCTCACACAGTGGTGTGTAGTCAATACTCATGATTAACATCGCTAACGACAATTTGAACAAAGACTTCAGTGACGCAAACTATTGAATGAAGGAAAATGAAACAACCAAATAAAAGTAATAAAACCGTATCATAAGGATATAAAATATAAATTATCTTCAACTGCAAAAGATCAACAAGCGAAACCGAGTTTTGATAATCGACATGAAGAGACGTACGAATTAAAAAATGACAATATACACATAATTGGACAACTGTGTAGGTCTACACAGTATCACATTAAATTATATGAAAACTGATAACATTCTAATAACAAGAGCAAAGAGCCTAACCTAATAATGGTAAGATATTCTAAGACAGAAAACGCCTAATGAGCGAGCTGAAACTGAAGACGATCGGAATCGATCACACACAGTAGCTAGCGGAACACGCCTGTACGAACAACAGGTAATTGAGCTGAAACTACTTTCGTTCGGTTCGCACTCACCATTGTCGGTTTCGGTCGCTTGCGCGAGGACTGCGACGGTGCATCGTTTGCAATTCGCCTGACACAATTCCTCGGCGATACTTATCGATGAAACGGCTACAATTTCATAATACAAACGCCATGAACTGGTAATAACAGACAATCTGAAGGCTTCTCTTTATAAATCATTTAGGAGAAAAATTGTGAAACATTACGTGGATCTATATTGGAAAAAACGAATCATGAAAACGTCTAAAGGTACAATCGAGCGCGAGGTCGCCCTATGAAATTGATATTTCGTAACGGTACGACATATAATCAGAATCACTTATATTGATACAAATATACTATTGGATCACGTTAAAACAAATTTCAAAGCAAAGTTTGCACACGCATAACTTTTTTAAAAACACCCACACCAGAATAACATAAAAACTATTTAATCAAAAGCAGTTATACATCTAAACACGAATGAGATAATGCCTAAAAGTATTTTAAATACTATAAATCGAATGGACTTACAAATATAACGGTATCAGTGTGTTTACAACACGCGCGTATAACGCTGATGAGTGTGTACGTAAGGCTTCTAATGATTAAACCTCGTTTTCAGCTAATGTAAACAGAATACATTACTGAAACTCGAATTGAGCAATGACGCAAGTAGCTGATGGTTGAGTGTTCAAAGCGACGGAATACGGTTGTAATCGGTTCGATGCAGTGCGATAGATGATCTGTGTGCTTCGTAATGAAACGGTCACAAACGCGGTAGACTGACGATTTGAATGAATACAATGATCGATGGACGCACGGAACGATTGAAGTTACTCGAAATTTTTTATCATATTGTCAGCATTAATTTACAAGTCGACCACGACATTATTCATACAAACACGCCTGGATATAATCAGTTTGATAAGCTGTCATCAAACAAAAAGCAAATGGACATAGTAACAAAGGGATGACTAGGTTCGATATGAACAGAACTTTTGGGGAATTAAAATACTTTTCATAAATTAAATACATAATCGTTAACGATCTGAATGAAATAAACAAAGTATTACATAACGTGACCGACAACGTTGCGGCGGACGGTAAAAGGAATAACGCGAATATTCGCGTTATTAATCATTAAAGAACACCATTAAACAGTTGCGATATTCATTATCACGCACCGTCCCATTCGCAAAGCGCTCGAGTTTATAAAAGTTTCATAATCCACGTGGACGTTTGCATACTCTGGAGTGCCTTTTTATAATTTTCATCCGTTCGTAAACGTGAGCGTGAAGCGAGTCATACAATCACGTTGTGCCCGGCGGTCACCCGCGAAGCCCCATAACATCGAACACTGGCAGCAATGGTGTACGTCAATCGTGTATTTCTATTCTCATAAGAAGATTATACGTTCAGTTAACTTATTATTGTATGGATCCGTTGCGTTATTTTTATTTTTAATTTAATATTATGTGAAGAACATTTGTAACGAGGTATTTACGCGTCTGCTAACAGTCGATTGTAGGAACATGCTCTTTTACACATTAGCATTCTTAAAATTGAGATTCTTTAAATACTGTAAAAAATTAAATTTGCTTCTCCCTAATGTACAAACTCGATAGTTCTTAATTAGATACAATTGCAGGTTTTCATTATTAACGATTTCACATTGTTAATTATCTATGAAAAATGACAATTGCAACGTCTATTCTGATTTGGTCCGTGCGCTAGCAAATAAGGAGGTGACGATGTTAACGAGCGCCGAGTGTTAATATAAACGAAACAATATCGTCATTTAACAGCGGCACGCGCACGTGACGACTGCATCGAGCTTCGTTAGACGCGCTCCCGTCGGGCGCTAGAAAGCTTCAGGAGTCAAAAATAACCGGAGCATGTCACGTGTCCCGAATGTGTCCCGCCACCGAGGGCTAATTAACATTTTGTTTACCTACGTATTTATGTGTACATATATATAATGTCGAAATGAGTTAAATTACACCTAAACTTTAAATACTTATTGTGACTTAGCAATGTCCTAATATTAACGACTAGCGGAATGACAGAATTTCTCTACATCAATACCTAAATGAACCTTCTGACATAAACCAGCCTACCCTATACATGTTGGTCGATGTTCACATTTAATATTACACTAAGATAAGCAAAAATTACTATTTGTGAACAGCATGTAACGTGCGTAAAAATTTGAAGGTAAGATATACATTTACATATTATATAATTATTGTATAAAACATTATATATTATTGTAAACAACAACAGTGATATCACACAAGAGGAAGCTATCTATACATTTTCATTGTTTTCGTTCAATGTTATCTAATCGGAATTGACGTGTTACGCAAAACGGAGGAAAATGTAAAAGTACAGTGGAACAGACAACTGAGTATATTACATTTCACTCTGCGTAATGTAATTTATGTATATTGAATTAAATATTTAAATCCAGAGTATCAAAAATATAAATAAATAATTTATTCGGGCCTGATAATTTGATGCAGTTATGAAAAGGCGAATGTGTATGATTCGATGTACCTTCCCGAAAACTTTCTAAAATAAGAGACAATATAAAACAAAGAAAACTAAAACAATAAAACTCGACACGTCCCACAGACATTTTAAATGTCGATTCTAATTTTGAAATTGGAACAAATAAACATCCGGTTGACATTTCAATGTCGGTTCCGAACTTTGAAATTGAAACAAATAAAATGCTTGGTTCGCCTTTCATTGTCCTGGTACCTAGACCTTCGTTTGTTTTGATTACATGCTCTTTTCTGTTAATATACGATATCAATCAATAACAGTCTTCCATTTGGCGTAAAAAAAGTTTTGATGCTTCTAAATCTGTACAAATACCTATGCTATTTGGGTAGCAATCATTCAAAACAAAACATTTATTACGCGCCCATTATTGAATAGGCCGAAGTACTGAAAATTAGGTTGACGAATAAATAGCCTTGTATTTTATGTTTGTTATGTTTACGAGAGGACACGTTTGATAATGTTTCTTAGAATACAATGCGTAAAATTTGCGAGGTACGGATTGACCGGTGGAGAAAGCCACCATAGGCGGCATTAAGTTCATTTATCATTTTCGGCACTTTTGTCATGCCTGTTTATGGATTTTAAATAAAAAATGAATAAATAGGTAAATGTAAGTACCTTACTGGTATAGGAAAGAAAACTTTAAAGTGAAATCATCGTCATGATATACCTATAACAAACTCTAGAAGCGAAGGAATAATATGAAGCAAAAGTAATGAAATGAACCTATTTCAGTATCCAAAATACATTCACCATTACATTTGCTTATCTTGGCCTCAACTAGACCTATATTTCTCGAACGTGAAAACAATCATGATTTTGCGCGAAACGTTATATAGTATGTATATATAGCCTTATGCAGATATTAAATAACACGTAAGATGCCAAGCGCAACCAATCATAAGTTGAAGACGATGCAGTTTAAACATTTCTTGGCAATGCTTGCCACATTGACCTACCTTACGCATAACAACGTCATAAATGGGCGGGTTTTAAAGTATTCCTATACACTGTACATATATTAGCATGGCCTACATTAATTAGTGTCATTGCATGTTTTTATTCAGTTTGGAAAATACCAAAACGTCACAATAAAACGATATCAGATAACGTGACACACTAATACATGTAATCTATCTAACACACTTATTTTATAATGTAAAACACATGGGTATGCTGTATATTTTCTTACCAGACTTGTTTTGTAAACAAATATGGCGTCTGTCTCTCACAGACGATTTATTAATATTGGAGTGAACTAACCGAAAATTATTAATGAGTCAAAGAATGACGACAGCTTTGGGGTTTTTTGGAATCCGATCGATTGCTTCAATTGCCCATTTTAAACTTATATGAAAAAACGCGAATGAACCTATGAATGTATATGTAAGTAGATAGAGTACATATTCATCTCGACCACACTCATTCATTCATTTCATATTTATAACTGAAACCATTTAAAATACAGAAAATTTATGTGTATGTAAATGACTACCTAATACTGTAATAATTCATATGTACTAACTAAAATAACTCTGACAATTGAGAAAATCAGATTTCGTGTCGTTAACAATGAATCCGATATGAACGAAAGAAGATTCATTCATATTTTCAATATTTCGCTATGTGGTCCTACTTTATTTATCACTACGTGATACCTAAGGACAGTCTAGAATTAGGAAATTACAGAAAAATGAAACCAAATAAAAATTGTAAAACTTTTCAAATATAGTTATTATTTCAAATTAAATTATTTTTACAGTTTTTGTTTTCTCATATATCTCATTCTCATAAGTTACTACAGAAGACTATGCATTTGTTTTCAGCTCGTATTACGTCATGATTAACATATAAAACGAGGTTACGAGAAAAATAGTGTTACTGGATTATATTTGACGAATTCATCAAAACTTCGAGAAAGAAACTGACTATATGTATATAAACACTGAAAATAAAGCCTTTATCATGAACAGCTAAAAGTATACTTTAATCATTATAGCAGAAAGGTGCGATGTCAGTTTAAAAATCATCGTCTTCATTATAATCGGTCTATGTAAGTCCAACGTTGGACAAAAACAGAAATTTAAATAGTATTCAATTATTACGTAAATATAGGTTACAGTAAAAACATTATATTTAGTTTAATATGACCAATCAAAATGGAAAAGAAAGAGAATATTGTTTTTAACTCAGAACATAAGCTAGAAGAAACAGTTCAGTTCGAAAATTGGTATTGGCTAAGATGTGTGTAAACATTATTTCTAAGCAATCTGTTAATTTTCGACAGGGTGCAGTAAATAGGTCTGTGAACGATACCAGATGTCTAGGCACTAAAGAGAGACAAGTATAGGCACTAATTTCAACTATGTGGGCTAACTTCAGAACTAACCTTTTTTATTTCATAGGTAATTATTGAAACAACATTACACCAGTAATCCTCAAAAAGGAAGACAGAGAAATATGATACACTCCCATACTTCACCAGTTATGTTTATATCCCATTATGGAATAGGGCTTATTGCCATAGACTGGGCACAAATCCAGACTCCTAGCCACTACCAGGAATTTCAGGTTAGAAAAACAAAAGAGTACCCGACCCGGGGATCTAACCCAGGACCTCACAATCTTTATACTATTTTTATCTACATTTGACATCATTTCGCTAATTGACATAACACACTAAGTTCTGTTTTATCACGTTGACATTCTGCATGTGTGACATTATTGTGTACCATTATTATTATTTTTATTTTGTCTTTTTTTACTACTATATTGAATTAGGACACCTGCAATGATAGACGTAGTGTGAATAACAATAAAAAAATAATAGTCGAAGTGGCAACCACTTGACCAATTAGGTAGTAGGTAAGTGTTGAATTGGGGTTTTTTAGAATATACTTTTTGATAAATGTTACACACTGCATAAACAGAAACATCATCCTAAATCCCTTATTAAACAAAAGGTATTATTTAGTAATCGTCTGAAATTGACTGCCTCGTTGGTCGTGTTGGTTGCAAGCACGACTGCCGATCGAGAGGTCCTGGGTTCAAATCCCGGGTCAAGTACTATTGGATTTTTCTAAAAATTAGAATTTCTAGTAGTGGCTCGGAGTCTGGATTTGTGCCCGGTGTATGGCAA
>DWFY01000238.1:0-11047 GCA_018246875.1 Creonpyge creon creon | reverse complement strand
TTTTTAACCTCGGCTTGCTCGATACCATCTCGTATTGCAGTAACAACACTCGACGTTTAAATTTGGCAGTTTATTCAGTAAGTACAATTTTTTATAATCAATGTTAAAAGATGTGCGTGCGTTTTGGAAAAATATTCGTTTTTTTTATTGCTGTCAGTGTAGATGATGTTATGAAATGTATGAAAAAAAAAGACACGAAGACGAGAAAACAAATATTATGGCAATTTCCAATAACATCATCCAATTTATTAAACACATTACAGCTTTAGATTTTGCTTTCTATTAATTAGTGCAATGAGAAAACACAGATGACATTACAAGACGTTTATTTGCAGTTTAAAACGATCAATAACGATACATTTAAAGAAAACCTAAGTTTATTACTAGGTAATACTAATGAATGATTAGCGTGGTTTTTCAAAATCTTAGATTGGATGTTAGCCTTTTGATGAGGTTCTTTGATTCTATTGTGATTAATATTTATATCCTCAGAAGAAATTTCTTTCTGCCACTTACACAGAAGAAAAATATTGTATCTAAATGGAACCATGGAGAACCTTCCTGTAATTTTAATTTCAGATTTGTATACGTATTATAGTTAGATCTTATTAGAGTGCGAAATTTATTTACTACAAATAAAAAACATTGGATTATACACGCAGCGCTTCTATTTTTTATGCATTCTGTGCCATTAAGAATTAATTATGAGTAAGGTCGCGTGCCGTTCGAAGAAATTTTTTCTTCAGAGAAAACGAGCTGCGGAGATAAATGAGATGCATACATTTGAATTCAAAGCCGTATTGTTAATGTACAAAAATTTGTAACGAAATGGAATGGAATATAAAGAAATGTACCTTGGAAAAGCGCGTAACATTTTGCGAAGCAAAATGTACCGACAAGTTACGAAGCAATCTCGTGCGAAAATGAGGCCCGATTACTGCGTAAAGGTTTGCATATAAAAGAAGCATTTCAATAATTTGGTGCGCACAAAAAATATTGTCGGCATATAGATAGACCATGGGCCAACCTGATACCGGAATTTAGTGTTAAAACAAACCTAGTTTACCTGACAGCAGCTGAAAAATGTTTGTATTTTAAAGGTGCCTATTAAATGCATTGTATAACGATTGAATTACCTTGCAGGGCTACAATAACTGTATAAAATCCTAGTGTTTATAATTCGTGTGGTCGTATTTTTTATACATAAATATATTTTAGCTATCGCAACTTTTTCTATATTACAACCTATTTTAATTAGTTGCGGTACGTCGGAGCAATTACGTCGATTGGGAATATTCTCTTTTTCTTATACCGTTACTGCGTACCCCCGTATCTATAAATCTCACTAGCCTTCGACATCTAATCTATTACGCGTAGGATAGAGTACACTCGGCCTGTTTATATAGGTCGAAGCAATTACTTGTTGCTTTATGTACTTTAAATTCGCTTACGCAAGGACTATTTTACGACTTCGCAACTTTACGAAAAGGGTAAAGGTTGTTTGTTTGTTTTATTTCATTAATTTTTAACTGTATAACGCATGTACATCATCTTATAATACTGTATTTAATCAGTACGTACGGTGCACACAGTGTGGCACATTTTATACTCAGTTCGAAGACGACCTATCGCGTAGTGGTAATTTTACAACATAAATATTTTTATTTTTTCATATAACTACACTGCACTACACCGTTGAAAAGCTTTTAAAGTGTAGATTTACATTTCTTATCTAAATTTCTATATAGTTATTACTATATATATTTAGTACGCAAATCTGTTCGATTATAGGCTTGCGTATTTTGCGTTCCAAATATCTATTTTTACATGCAAGAAGGCACGTAATAAAAAAAAACATTATGAACGGAAATACATGGAAATTTATTCGTGCTTTTAAATGGATCCATAATAAGATCACTTATAATACCGCCTCCGGAATTTAGAAGTATTAGGTAGTGACAATTATATGTAAATTAAATTAGATAATGAATTGCGGCTTCAGGGCGCCACTCATGTAACCGGTCGTGTGTAGTGGGTTACGAGTACCGACACATCCATTTTTAGCCAGTAACCAATTACTTACGTTGGCGTCAATGTTTGTTCTGACCGAAACAAGATATTTCCTCATACGATATAGATCACTTCAAGAATAAATAGGTCGGAAGGACCGTATCGTGTGTCATGTTAAAACTAACAATTGAATAACATTAGCACGTCAACGAGCAAGGTAGAGAGAGGTACGGCATAGAAGAATCGTATATACGTTAATTAGTGTTTCATATTGATTATTGAAGGTGAAGCAAATATTAATATTGTAATTCGGTATTTGATGATGAAGGATAGTGGAGAAACAAACACACCTCAATTTTCTACATAACATTATCTAAAGCTCTTGAATACAGTCAATCCGCACTTAGCTAGCGTAGCAGACCAAAGCTTTTAATCTTATTATGAGAGGAGACCCATGTCCTACAGTGGACCATTAAAATATTGATGATTATTATTGACCTTACAATAAATGCATTTTCAATATAGACCGTATAAAAATACCTATCGTACAAAAGTTGTTAATAGAATGCCTATCGTACAAAAGTAGTTAATAAAATGCCCATCGTACAAAAGTAGTTAATAAAACGTACAGTACACGAAACATCCATTCAAAAGCGCGCTTAAGCGGATTACTATTTAGTTTTTCGCTCCTTCAATTATACAATTATGAATTCGATTTAATCCACGAGCGAAACAGAACGAGTTGCCTCTTGCATCACATTCAACGCAACAGATTATGTTTTATTCGCAAATAATGCGCTATGAATATTCATTGGCTTGTGATAACATCTGTACATTTCAATTTTGGATACGCGATGGAAGTCACACTTCTGCGTAGTTACTTACTCAATGTTAACTTAATATTTTAAACGTCAATATTCAAGAGATTGAATTTGATTTCGTAATACATATACAGAACAACTATTTTTTATTATAAATCATCGCCATCAATCAATTTGTAGTTCCACTGTTGGAGACTGGTTTCCTTTCAGATTAAGAAGGGTTAAGGAGTATCCCATGTTATCCACGTGCAAGTTGACAGACTTCACGTTACGTAGAAATTTCAGGTATGCTGTGTAATGTAGGACGTTTTTTTTCACAGTTATAGCGAATGATGAAAGCCATATAATTTTGAAAATCTAACTTTTATTAATATTAGTAACTTTATATTAGTTCCGATCACTATATATTAGAAAAGGGATTACGTTCTTATATGGCCAGATAGATCATTGTTGGCACTCATATTTTGCGGCAAGAGAAAATTTGTCGGCTTTCTTTCGCTTTAATAAATTTAATATGTGAGCGTGAGCAAATCAAAATTTGAAAGTATACCTAGCGTATTTTTACAATGTTTTCGTTCTTTAGTAAAGTTAATATAGCGTCTGTGGCTAATCAAAGACCATTTCCGTTACAAATTTGCAAACTGCACTTCCTCATTGAATAATTTATGTAAAACAGGATGGGTTTATAGAACTGTAATTGGGTGTTTAAAGTCAATATGGATACACTGATTTGAGTGATTTAGTGCATTGCAAGCATGATTAGCTTAGACCCGGAATCAATATTTATTGCTATTCCGCGCGTTTCATTACTTGGTTATGAGCCATGACATTATTCAATTATTTCAAGCATCTTTATAAAGGTAAAATTGTATGAAATATTGGTGGACGTTTATGTGTATTAAAAGCATGTACATAGATACAAATTTCGTGTACTGTAAATCTAAATGTTAGGCGAGAATATTTTATAGGAACCTTATTGTCACCTACGAAGATGTTATCAGCTTTAAGCATATTAGAGAGACCCTAATCCATTCAAATTCAAGTTTTGAAACAATGACAGTAGCATTGTGTGCCTTAAAGAGATGTGGGCAGACATACTTTACGTGCCAAATGCTGGTCACTTTGAAAGACAATGGCCGAGACTAGGATGGGATATCTCAGTAGTCTTTCCTTTTAGTAGAATTTCCTGGTAAATCCTGACAAAGTTAGTTGCTAGTAGTTTTGTATTTAATAAATAAGGAATCTTTCGATTTGCAGTTTCATCAGATGAGTGATAACAATTCAAATGTTTTTTAAAAAACCGCCTGCATTTTGATATCAAATTTATCCGCCAAAATGATAAAAAATTATCATATCTTAGACTCATATACAGTACTACTTTTATAAGACACATACCGCCTGCGTGTTTGTTAATAGTTATGAGAAAAACACATTCAGTTATATTGCTAAGGCATGATGCTATAACCCTTTTCCAGATCAAAATAAATATTACCCTTTACATCGTAACATTCGATACGCCTTGTAAAGACAAGAAAACAAGGTTATTGTAATTTATAAAATTAATGCGTTATTAATGAAGATTGTTACAATATTATCTTGTGTAATTGAGAAGTGCGAAATTACTAAACTGACCGCAATGAAAGTAATGTTCAGATTACCGACAAGCACGATTGCAACACGGCTAATTCGAATAATCGTAACTTTCTACGAAAATATCGGCAAAGGATCGTCCATTACCCGCCTACATGTTTTAGAAAACGTTGGTAAAGCATTGTGTCCTTATCTATCTATGTAAACAAGAGGAATGTGTTTTACATTGTAAGATCAACAATATGCTACTTACTATAGCGAAAACAATAATTAATGCCTTTAAATTTCTATACAAGTGTAAATAAACCCCTATTCAAATACGCTTTATAATATTAAACGATACCATATTTATATATAACTCTATATTATAATTAAAACATGTCGTTACATCTTGAATTACCCATTGTTTTAAATAGTCGAGAATCTAGGTATGTGAAGTAGAATGTGGTAGTATACTATTATAATGCTTAGAACATTATTATCAAAATATTTTAATTTTTCCTCTCATAAAAATTTGGTAACTGGATAAATAAACAATTGATAAGTTAAACTGAGGAAGACAATTGCCTCGTTAGTCGATTGGTTGCAAGCGCGACCGCTGATCTATAGGTTTTGCGTTCGATACCCGGTTCGGACAAAGTATTATTGGGTTTTTCTAATTTTAAATTTCAACTTGGAATGCTAGGAGTTTGGGTTTACATCCAGAGCATGGCAACAGGCTCACCTATTATGGTGGGACGTATTATTGGTGACACCTTGGTGTGTACTACTTCTGTCTACCCCTTTGGGGTAATATAGGTGAAAAGCTTAAAATTAGAAAGGATTAAATCTCAACTCAATTTACCGATATATAATTTAGGTCACAATACGGTATAGCGAGTCGGTACAAGTGTGATCGGTATCACGTCACGGGACGCAAATAATGTCGTGGCGAACTAGCGCGAGTTGTCTTAGCCATTTGTCATCAGAGCCCTACATAAGATGATCTAATATTCGTTCTACGGTTAAAATTAAGTGGCCCAGAAACTAAGTTACCAGTCATCAGTGTATAGTCATTACACATCAGGCGTTGCTACATGATTGACTAGAAGGTTCGGTGCTTCATGAACCTAACTGCTGAATCCAGGTTGTTAGTTCGCTTCAACCGGGACAAATACTTGTGCGGTTATTGTAGTTAGTGTGGTTATTGTTCCAGGTCTGAACGTAAATGATATACACAAGTATGTATTTAAAATGGTATTGATGGAGTTTAATAGTTGTCTGGTTACCGCAGCATAGGTTCTGCGTAGTTTGGGATCCAATGGCAGCGTACGAAGATATTATACGAAGATATTATTATTGTTTGACATTTTATGGCGATTGTCTACCGATTGTTTCCAATATAAAATACGCGTGAAACTTTCACAATGAGATGTGCATCAGAGTTCTACCACATTTTGGTTCACACCCTTTTTGTGTTACCTTTTGAAAGTAAACGTGACATAAAGAAAACCTTTTTAATAACCAAAGGAATAACGCGACATGTATATCACGAAATGAAATTCACTAACAGCACTTACGAAATTAAAATTCTTGTATGTAAAAACATCTATTAGATAATTCGAATTAAGTTACGTTAATTGCACTTAACTCGTATCAAACACGTCGGCATTTAAACACAAGAGAGACAACATTATGTACCTACTTAAATTTATGCCGATGTTGACCTGTGCTGATGTGAACTGCAACGTAATGGTACTTTATTACCATAATCGAATACATTAAGCATGGTGGTTGAATGTAAGACTTGGCTAATAAATTGTTTATAAACGATTTAAAGAAACAAATCCTTTTATTACTCGCTAGTTTTAAAATTCATACGACTTGCTCGACTTGACTACACTGGATATGCACGGCAGTTTCGAGGCTAACAGTTTCACCTACGCGCAGCTAATTCCCATACAATGCACTGGTGGGCTGTGTCAAGACTTCCCGGGTCATCTGGCTCAAGGGGCGAAGCGCCGGGCAATAATAAAAATATAATACGGTAACAACAACCAACAGAGAATAAGACACATAAAAACGTAACTTCTTAATACACAAAGAAAATTTTATCTTTTTAGAAGTATAAATGGAAGACATCCTCACACCTCTTTTGCTTGGTAATGAGCAAATAACCAAGATTCATGACAAGTAATTTAGTTTGGGACTACAGGAATAAATTTCAATCATGCAATAAGAAGACAGTCGCCTTCAGAGCACCAGAGGTCATTTCATTGCAGTGCTGTAATACTTTTACCTTCACATGCGAAATATAACAAACAGTCACGACCATCATACTGAGGTTTCCGTTCTTTATTTGCCATTTATCTACATACCTTAATAGTTAACAAACTCCTCTTCACAAGATGCAGTAGGTATGAGTATGTATGTACGTTGAATTTGTGAGTTACACGACAAAAATGGCCCCAATTAGCATAAGTACATTTAAGTACATTAATGTTTTACAGTTTGAGATATTTTGATTTAAAGTCCCATGACCTATCTATCCCATTAATGTTAAGTGTCACGGACGAAACGCATCTGGTGTACGAGAGGAAATAAAATAGATCAATTGAATAGGGTGACTCATGCGTCTGGTTATCCATATGTCACAGGGTTTTTCGATGCACGGCAGGCTCCAAATGGCCTTCGGTGAAGTTGACCGATCACATGATTGTTTTTTTTATGAAGTTTCATCTAACTCATGTCGATATATCTAATATCGTTTTTAAAACATGCCAATAAATAAATAAACATTTTGTTATTCCAATTAATACTCATGTAACAGAATTTTACTGAGTAAAATTTTACGCATGAAATATTGTTCAAACATTATTATGATCATAATCAATTATCGTTTCACTGTCTGTCACTAAAGACACTCCTCTCAGAGTTAGAAGGATTAAGGCTGTAGTCCGCCACGCTGGTCAAATGCGGTTCACACTCTTTATAGAACATTCTGAAGAACTCTAAGGAGTGTAGGTTTCCTCATGATGTTTTCCCTCGCAAGTGATATTTAATCTTAAAACGCACATCTTTTGTAAAGAGCTGTGCGTCATGATTTAACCCCATGGCGCTTATAGTGGGAGGCTGGATTTTAAATCACTGGTGTATCACTGCCTTGAGCCGCAAAGTTATTTCAAGCATTATACTAGTAGTTCTTGGATATAAGTAAAAAATATTATTAAAACTGACACAAATGGCGCGTGAATTACCCAAGTTCTAAATCCGAGTTAGCAATGGCTTTAAACGAGTAAGATTCGTTGACAAATGATTACTAATTGAACACATGACCCAGTCGCCGGGGGTGGCCGCTGTGCTTGAAACGATCGACGAGATGTCATCACCACTTGAAGGGCCATGTAATAAACTATATTTACATTAGTATCCCGTTCTATATTATTAGAAAAAACTTATAACGTTACAGTAAAAAATAAAAACGAAATATCAACTAATATAAAATTTGCTTGCTACTCTGCTTTTCCAATATTGCAGTAGAATACATCTCCTTCCAATTAAAATAAAAATAATACAAAAGAGAACAGGAGAGAATATAATTAACACTTTGGACTTTAGAAATAATTGCGTACGTTAAATGTAAAGTTTTAATGAATCCAATCCTTTTTTGCTAACGTTACAAAAATATTTAGCACGTACGAAAGCTTGCCGATATTAGGCCGGGCAAATACGGAGTACTTAACCGTGATCAAAATTCATCGGAATCAGCAGCAGTTCTAAAAGTTTAAGTACACTATACAGAGAAACAATTTATTTTTGATTTGACTAACAGAAAAGAAATTGGTGCTTTTATTGCTATTTAATCTCAAAGAGGACTTTGTACTCGTAAGAGCCCCGTTTGTGCTTCAATATTTGTTGTTTCTGTAATTTTATCGATGTTTTAGTCGATCTTTTTTATTACACATAGTAAATGAACATCATTATTAGGTGTGAATCGGTGTTAAACTGTTGTATATAAACTCGGAATGAACTGAGGTTGCGTATTAGACGTAAGTGCCTCGATTTCTAAAGAACAAACATTTCTTGAATATCTTACAAGCACAACTATTACAGCTAAACTGACAGAAGTGGTGGAGACCACCTCCAGGTTTGAAAATGGAATAAATGATTATTCTATCTTCCATCAAAAGGAGAAAAGTAGCTATAAACTATGTAAAACAAGGTAACAATCGCACATAAAACGATGGGAAACGACACAATAAAACAATACAATACTAAAATTGAGTTTTAGTTACACGCGACCGTGGTAGAACATGACATTTATAGCCACATTAATTTAGCAGAGTAACGACTCATCTGTATGAAGATATACAATCGGTATTAGTAAGTCTTTTAAAGAAAGTAATATAAGTAGTTTTGGGCTCAAGACAATAACTGAAGAACAGTAAATGGTTTCAACATGATATATGGATGCATTTTCCAGGAAAACAGAACCTGATGCTCGAATTATGTTCTGGTTTTAACAGTACAATAGACAGATACAGAAGAAAATAGCTTTTGTTACAATGTACAGTCTTGCTACACACAATATAATTTATTTTGATTTCCATCAATTTTATCATTACCGTCAATAAAAAAAAACCAGATCAATAAATTCGTATTTACTTCGTACGAGTGTGTCCACTTCTAGCGACCTTTCAGTAAATCCAATAGAGATCACGTCATTATGATTTCGCTCAAGTCTTTTAAGCTTTGTAAGTTTTCTCTGTCGCAAATAAAACTTGCGGTTAAATTAACCATAATAGCGTACACTTGCACTTTCTAGAACTACTTTCCTTTTATATGCAATTCTACTTCAATGAATAGCAAATATGACATTAAGTTTAATACCATAACTATGAAAGTCATATTTTACTTTAACATACTTAACATAACTTTAACATAACAATAATCAATGATGAGATACTACAACAATAATAAATGATAATGAGAATGAGTATTATAATTTTATTAGCTATTTTTATTAAAACTGACAAAATTCGGATAATAATTTAAACGCATTAAAAATTGTTGGTTTGGAACCTTACCTTATTAAATAAAATTATCAGTGCTATTTAAATATTCCTAACGACTGCTCTAACATCTGTAGATGAAATAAATTGTAGAGCTTATAATGGTTTTTGCAGTGTGGGCACCTAAAATATAACGCTCGTGTAGTGTAGATATAGGCAGTACCTACAATCATTATTGTAGCAAACATTTCTACACGACAATTCAATGCGACCCCAGTGCGGATAGAATAAACAAACTAGGATATCCTCTGTCAACTGCGCCCAGTACGATTATGGGTTCAAACAGAGAACACAGCAATACTGGTCCTAAACGTAAATATTACGAAGGCATACTTGCTATTAGCAAAATTACGCATTGTTTAAACTTTGCTTTTACTGGTCTGTTTTGGAAAATGTCTACTATTTTAAAAATACAAGAATTTATATTGCAAGTTTTACTGTACTTGGAGATCCAAGGAGCTGTCTATGTACCTCATGTCCGAGTATGAGTTGTGTAGCACAGTATTCTTGAGATAATTTACTCTATAATTGAGGAACATTTTTCTTCAACAAATTGTCCACGCTGGCCATTATCTCTTCCTCCACACTGATAACTTTTAAGGTCGCTGTATATCGTAACGTCAATCAAATTACTTTTAATAAATGATATGTACTGTTTATGGTAAGTGGTAATAATTGTAACATCAGTTCATTATTTACTGCTCGGAAGTTCGCCTCTACGATTTGCGCTGACCTTTCCGTTTCGATAAGATAGCTACATTACACAATTGCCACCTAATTATACAACAACTAAATGGGTTGCTTAGGAGGAGAATAATAGATTTATTGCAATAGCCAGAAATGATAAGTACCGGGATTTCGAACAAAAAAGTAGCGAAAAATATATTTGTTTTCAAAGATAAATTAGTACAGAACATATCAAGAAACATAATAGAGCACGATGTAACCTCTTACACACTAAGTGACAAAACATACAAAATAAAAAAACACGTGTTCAACTGTGATCGAAGACTATAATACAGACCTTCAATCTAAATAGACAAATAGATAATTTAACAGTCAACTGTAGAAGAAATAACCTCCAGAGGAAAAGCAACTTGAAATATAATTTTAGAGTGTAATCATCAGACAATCATACAATCTCGCTGGTAGGTTATGTAATATTCTCTTCTCGCATAAGCAATCACATCGTGTTTGATTTGCATCATGTTGAAGTGCCATTTATTTTAAGAAATGCTAAGAGAAATGTGTTTACAAATTATTCTCAAAAATGATAACTAGAGTACGTCTTCGATCAAACATACCTTATTAATAAGCCAAAAAAGCACTCATTTTAAATACTGATAAGTAATTTGAAGTAGGAAATTAATACTGCCCACGAAACAGACGCATTGTGTGTCCATAATTAAATTTAAAATCAAAACAAAATGTTCGTAAATCTAACACGATACTTATAAATGAAGGTGTGCCAGAGACTGTTAATATTTCAATTAATACAACTGCCTCGTTGGTCGTGTTGGTTGCAAGTGCGACTGCCGATCGAGAGGTCCTGGGTTCGAATCCCGGGTCGAGTAC
>DWFY01000237.1:0-11048 GCA_018246875.1 Creonpyge creon creon | reverse complement strand
TGTAGATAGTATCTGTATGTAGATTTCACTGATGTATCTCTTTTTGCCGATGTACGAAATCATTTTAAAAAGTCACAGCTTTTATACAGTATACATATAGATATATTGTACTTTTTCAATCCAGCGGTTCCAGCAGTGCCTACAACAATTTGTTACCAATTGGATGACTAACTGCACAATGATAATACTTCAACATAAAAACTTCCGCGCGTATTTTCGTTGCACGCACATTTCCCGAGCCCTTGCACGTGAAGTAATCCGATTACCTCATAGGAGTTTCACTGATGACGTAACTTGGGTATTCGCCGTGAACTTTATGGGAGCATGTCGTGACTGCGTGACAAAATCGCGTGTTGGACCACACTTAGTTTGAATTACGTAAAGTAAATTTAACCGCTTGGAAAAATAATCGCAATAAGTAGTTTCCTACACGAAAAATGTGATATCAAAATGTAACGGTGACTCCAGCACGAAAGAAATGGGGGAGCGAGAGAGATAGAAAGGAAGAGAGATAAAGAACGATTTACTTAGTGTCCGTCCACATCAAACTGAAAGATTGTAATAAGAGCTTATTAAAATACAGTTGATTTGTATGTAAAGAAAGTCTGGTTTAACATTTAGTGTAAATATTTTTAATCAACTGAGTAATTTATTAATATGTCAAAACAATGTTATCGGTTAATAGATAGATAAGATAAAGTCAGTTACGTCAGATAATGTAGTAAGTGTGTGATTGCGTTTTTTTTGTGGAATATATTATAAAAAAGCTACGAAGGACGATTTACATTTGACTGAGCGGATAAGTACAAATAGTACCTTTATATAGTTTTGATAAAAGTAACCAAGTTATTGTGTGTATATTGCGAATATACAGTTTAAAATACAATAATTATAAATGCTGTTAACATCAGGTAACCCTGACTTACCTACTACTTTAATATTAATCATAGATGTATTGCTACTCCTAAGGTGCCGCCAGTTAAAATACTTCCGATACTTTTCGATCAGAAATCCCTAGTATGATATTACATCCATACGATAGAAATGAGTGGCTGGGCAGTCCTTCCTCTCGCAGACCCTACACAAAGACTGCGCCACCTCCAAGTTGACTTATATCCAATCGCACCGGTTTTTTCTGTAAAATATCAATCACCCCACTTAATCATGTTTAATGATTAGTCATTAATAATTCCTATAAGCATCTTGTTCTATTTTATTTCAATGAAAACACGTAAAAAGCATCATAAAATACGTAAATGAATTTTTTGCGACATTATGTACGAGACATTTTATTGTGTGAAAATGTAAATGAACGTTAAGGTCAAACGATACACAGGTACTATTGAATGCGGTCATCGTGTAGGTGTAGAGCGTTAATATGCAGTTTTGTGGTTCCTACAATAAATAATGGATTAAGAGTTCTTGTAAAATGTGATCGAAATGATGTCGAGATATATTTTCGATAATTTATTATGTACCAAATTATTGGTATAAACGGAATCTCTTTATTTTGGATCGGCACTGTATTTATGTACTACATATCCTCCTCTTATATACTCAAGTGTATACGTATATAAGTGAACATTTATCAATATTTCCATCTAACGAGTAATTCGAATCGTTTTTTTACGTTTTTCATAATAATCATGACCATTTATTTACATAAAATATGTGGACAAAGATAAGATAAATATCTTATACTTATAAATATAAGTCCTATATTATAAAGCTCAATTGCTATCTGCACATCTATTTTAGCAATACTGATTCACGTGTTATTATAACCTATTAACGTCTGCCATATTACACGCGTCTGCGCTACACCGCTTGCTCAAGTTCGTAAAGGTCGAATAGCTTCTGCAATATATTAATAAAAATAGTAACATCACGCCTGTTATCCATGAAGAGGTAAGCAGAGAAGGGTAGTACACTCCCACGTTTCAACAGTTACGTTTACGTCACAATGGAATAGTGGTGAGCGTATTGCATACACCGGACACAAATCCAGACTCCGAGCCACTGCTCGAAATTTATCTACAAATTCTAGTTATAAAAATCGAATAGTACCCGACACGAGATTTGAACCCAGGTCCTCTCGATCGTCAGTCGCACTTGCAACCACTTCACCAACGAGGCAGTCATTTTGTATATTCGAAACTTTTAAAAAATAGGTAATAGTGTTAATTCGCACTAATTGACTCAAATACAGGTATCGTCCTCACCGCGCCTATCGCTAATGGCATTGTTAATGAAACTAACTCCCACGCCATCGCTAATAGGCGTGGACTGGTTTGGTCTAACGCTATTTATAAAGTAGTACATAATCGTATTAATCGAGTCTATCTGTTCTCAGAACCCATATCCAATCTTGTGAAAATAATACATTTGTATGTATGATAAATGTGTTACCAACCTATGAGTTCTAGCTATGGCATCTTCTTAATGGGTAGTTTTGAAACGGGGCGGAAACCTTTAAATTGCGCCCGGAAAGGTGGGACAAATATGGCTTTATATGGGTCCTTCACTTAAATCTCGTGTCCCAGCTCCAGTGCTCTTGGAGAGGGTATCTCTCGCGCATCTTCACCCCCTCAGCATAGCAATGTCGTTCCAAATCGGCACCTTCGAAGAATACTATTGTTACCAATATCTAAAAAAGTTGGTGAACGTTTAATACGGTTATTTGTGGAAATACATGGAAATAAAATTCTTGTGAATTTAGGTAGAAATTCATGATCAACGTACCAGTTTTTGTGATTCCGGTCTATAGCTGTTCAAATTTAGGTACCACAAAGTAATTACTATTTTTTCCGATTCATGCAACCTGGAGTTATTCAAGACAAGAGTGAATAGGCACTTCCTAGGCAACAAGGGTGCTACATCCTAGGCATCATCTCGCTTTCCATCAGGTGGGATAGCAGTCAAACGCGAGCCTATAGCTAAATAAAAAAATAATTGTGGACAATATGAACAATATAGAATTTCAGTTACACGTAGCTTCCGTTTGTAGACGAGTCGTAGGCTGGCTTAACATTTCAAATCCTGTACATTCTCCCACACGTCGCACGATTTGTCCTTAATAGATGGTCTTGGCACACTTGCGAAGAAATCGCCGTCTTCTGTTACGCCGTATTGAAATGACCCACTTCCTTCACCAGCTCCGTTTTAACCGTACACAAAAGTATTCAATACCGAAGTCAATGTCTTGGTGTTTTAATGTTTTATATCATACGCATGTCTACATACAGATTCAGGAAGGGGAAACGAGTTAAAATTGTAGTTACACAATTGTTTTGTACCGTTCGCAAATAAAGCCCAAGTCTTGTGGTTATCTTATCGCGTTACTGATATACGTAACGTAACCGTAGCTATGAGTAAGTTGGCATACAGCTTTAGGAAACACACTATTTGCATAGAAGAGAATTAAAGTATTTCTGAAACAAAGCGGACTTCCATTACTTCCTCATTTACATTGCTTTAATTACTTCCAATCGACCGCAACATTTCGATAGATACCAGTATGTGACCAAATTTCATAGCTGTTTCCAGATATTTATAAATCTTTATCTTAGAACGAACGATTATTTTCAAACTTCGTTGTAGAGTTTAAGACCCAAATGAAAGTTTTCCCTGGATTGAATACTAACTGGTATCCAACAATCCAAGTTGATAACTACATTATCAGAACTATCTGCAGCAATGTCATCCAGCCCACCGATAAATTTTGTCTCCCGCCTCTAACAGAATGCGTTTAATCATTCGGCTAGACACACGGGCTCCGGCTGTCTGCGTTGCAAATCGATATTGCGTATGGAGCACCCAAGTGAGAACCTAGATGTTTTTACGTAGATTTATCACAGCACGCTTATAAATTAAATGAACGTTTATAGACAGTAGAAGAACCCGTATTGTTTATCGTTTTCCTCGCGTGGTTTACTCACGTGTTCAATGACGTTGCAAAAGGTAGTTTTTTTTAGGTAAAATAATAAAACCAAATTGAAAGTTTGACTGTTTCTTACGGTTTTAACTTAGGTCAAGTAAAAGTTATTTAGGACAAAGCTGTTATGATTTATCATATCGAATTTTGAGCCTAAGAAAAATTATTTCAAATTATACCATAGCTGCGGTATACACTGAACCAAAACGCTTGTCGTCCTCTCCTGACATATATAGTAATAAGAGCAGACCAATAAAATAATATCATAGTAAATGTTCAAGAGTAACATATCTATATATACTCTCCCCAATATATAACTTATCATATTTAATGACACGGCTAGACAGTCAGACACAGCTGGCTAATGTGAATATTAATGTTATGTGATTATCGAGCTAGCTCATTTAATTTAAAGAAGCACAGAGAAAAACATTTATTTTCTAGTGATCTTTGACTAAACTTAAAATATTTAATTAATTTACCAAACTGCACATTGCAATTGCGAATATAGAAGAGGCACGTCAGGTCTGTTAGGACCGAGATGTTTAGTACTCAGTGCTCGCAGCCTACCCCGTAAGGGACTTGGCCTGATGGAATAATAATAAAAATAAACTGCGCACTATTCCTGTCCCTCATGTGACATATCATATGTCCTGCCCTCTATTGGTCACACTCAGTATGACGCATGAAGAGACTTGTATTTCTTATCTACAAAGTAGGCACCGTCTATGCTTAATATCACAAATTCATGTATTTTTATTAATCTATTTACAAATGAACTCTGTGTATTTATTTCGCGTTTTTATTTACTTTGTATGCTGATTCTTATTTTTATGAATGTCCTCCAATTTATCGGTGTAACAGCAGTCATAATCCATATTCACAACTACAGTTAAACGGCTTAAATTGTGTACTTGTGTACGGATTAGAAACGTGTATTAAGCAGATACCTATGGCAAGACGGGTTCCAACTTAGCTCTCAGTTGTGTTTCGAATACAGAATTCCTCTATTGTCTTTGGGTTGAATAGCCGTCTGTGGGTCCCAATGACAATTTACAGACTTCAATACTTTTATAATAAACAAAGAAATAGTGAAGTCGTATTATATAAATAATACTTATCTCGATTAAAACTATATGATATATTTTTTTATGTATTCTACACCACCGTAACAGAAATTAAAAATAAACGTAATATCACACCTGTCATCCCCGAAGAGGTAGGCAGAGGAGTGTAGTACACTTTCACGTTTCACCAGTTACGTTTACGTTCCACTATTGAATAGGGGGTGATTCTATTGCCATACACCGGGCACAAATTCAGACTCCGAGCCACTGCTAGAAATGTGAACTTGATAAATTCAATAGTACTCAAACCGGGAACTAACCCAGGACCTCTCGATCAGCAGTCGCGCTTGTAACCACTCGTCCACCGAGGCAGTGAACGACATAAACTAAACACAATATATAAAATAATTAATTTACACATACACTGAACATTAAAACACTAAATTGAAATAATACAATTTTAATATCAACAGTACTGTAGTGGATAATTCATAGCAACCAGCTGTGATTGAACGTGCATTTAATCATCCGGCTAGACACAGACGGCAAGCGGCTGCGTGACACGGAAATCGATATCGCGGCTGAACTCAGCCCCGAACGAGATTTGTGCTCCATAGACTGGTATTACGTAAACGCGAGACGATCTGTCGGAAGCTGCGTTGTTTAATCATGAAAAAGAGAAGCCGAAATAAAATGACAGGGATACAATTTATTAATAATTGGTTTGATGTTAGCAGTATTTGTTTTTGTTAGGCAAAGTGTACGTAATCCATTCTTTTGTCCTTTTATGACCAGCTTTGCCGTCGGTAGAGGGTACCAATAGGTATTAAATATAGTCAGGGTATTGTAAGGTTTAACGCGAGAGAGACGGTCATTAGGTATATTTTGAATTACGATTTTTTAGTCATTATAAGTTGTCGCAACGTTTACACAAGGTACATATATAACGTCTATAATTATGGTACATGGTATAGTACAAAAAATGAAGGCTTATTAATTTTATTATACCATCACGCTAGGTCCCTTACAGGGAGCCCAGAGTGTCAAATATATCTATATTTACAGACTTAACGTGCTTCTTCCACATTCATCACTCGCTTTATACAAAATCACAATACACAAAATGAAATTTACATTTGCTTTAAGACTAAACTGATGAGCATGTTTAAAAACTTATTGTTAAGTTGGATCTATCATCATTAACCCGTTTAGATTTCCTCTATCTAGTTCTCCTCTCAAATATGAAGAAGGCCGTACCCTATAGTAAATCTATGCCAGTGCCACATTACTTGGAAAAGAAATAAAATATTTTCATAACCAACAATGTCTATTGCAAAATTTGATTACCTAGTTTAGTATATATATACATATATATACACACTAACCTTTTTCTAACATCTAAAAGTATGTCACATTTGTAAAGAATTATCTTATAACTAATGTGTTCGTTAATAATAAGACCATTTTACTAAATCGTCTGTTCTCTTTCTTTCTTTATTCTTCATCATTTTTACTATGTAATGTATGTGTTCAGTGGAATGTATGAATTGTACTGTACTCAGTGGAATGTATGAATTATTTCGTTGCTTTGTATACCTGCCTTTTCTTCTTATCTCCTTACGATCATTTTCTGTAATATTGTTTTGGGTTGCTTGGAAGAAATCGCTTTTAAGCGGGAAGACCTCTCGTTTTATATTTACTGTATCTGCGTATATTGCACAACTTCACATATGGTGTTAAAAATGAACAGTTATCTATTTTAAGAACCCGAATGGGACTGAGAACGCTGCCAGTTGTAAAGCATTCGAAATTTGATTTTAAAATAACGAACATTACTGGCCAGCGCCACAACCGTTTTGCAACCAGATTCTTGTTTCTTAAACGTGTTATAGAAGAATATTTCATTACCATCGTCCAGTAAAAAATAGGTAGATACATGAGTAAGAGTAGTCTCGAAAGATATTTAATGAACGTATAACAGAGCACAGGTAACAATAGTGTTTACAAACAGGAAAACGTTGCGTAAGTATTTGTGCTCAGAATGCGAAACGGTGTATATACGCACATACATATGTGTGTAATATAATACAATGTGTGATCATATCATACGTTCACGACGTTGGACAGAAATTACTTACATTTATGTTAGAAAAGAATTAATTAATGTATTTTTTTTTGTTTCTTGTAAGATTTTTTTCTAGTTCTTGTTTTTGTTTCTTATAAAAGTAACATAACAGAAGAGATAGGCAGAGAGACACTCCCATGTTTCACCAGTTACGTTTACTTTCCATCGTTTTCCATTTCGTCCCATTTTGTCGAATAGGTGGTGAGTCTATTGCCATATACCGGACACAAATTCAGACTCTGAGACACTACTAGAAATTTCTACTAGAAAATTTAAGTTAGAAAAATCCAATAGTACTTGAACCCAGGACCTCTCGATCGGCAGTCGCGTTTGCAACCAACACGACCAACGAGGCAGTCGATCGACAATGGATTCGATTTTATTTCGGTTTCTCGAGGAACAATTACGGATGACCTAAAGAGTTTTTAACTGGCGGTTAATAATTGACGTCAACGCTATCTGCGCACTCAACTCCGCTGCCTCACGACTTGAATGAGTTGCAACGAAAAGTTGCCGAGTCATGCGGTCATATTTAACTGCTCAATCGTGTCACCGTTACGACGACTATATTATTTCTAGTCTAATCGTTGTTGGCAAAAGAACATAGTCGTTCACAATTAAGTGCGATTTCAGAAAATAAACTTTACATACATATTTTCACGCCAGTCCCTCACGGGGTAGGCAGAGAGCACAGAGAACCAAATATCTCTAACCTTACAGACCTGCCGCGCTTCTTCTATATTCATCACTCTCTCTATACATAAACGCCGGGTTCGGAGACTTAAAAAACTTTCTATTGCTAAATTGAGATATACATATGTTATGTAAGTTCGAAGTTGCGTTTGTTTGCTAAAGGTATTTAAATAAAAAAAGAAATGCAACCCAACACAAAGGTGAGGGAGGACGGCGAACTCACAAGCCGAGCATCGCGTCAGTTTGAAAGCTCGTCCTTCGTTATTCAATACATCATGCTACGATTTGTCGCTGTCTAGACGACGTGCGCGTTATTTCGGTCGCAAATCTGCGCGTGCGTCATTCACCCTGACGTAACGCGGAAAAAATAACGCCTCAATTGTCACAACGCCGCCGCCACCGGATTGAATGCATCGCGAACACTACTTTGTTCTAGCTGAGGGCCGGGAGCGCCGCTGGAGAGCGCCGCGACAAGGCGATTATGTAACGCGCCTTCGGCCAACAATAATACAGGAAAGTTTCAAGCCGTCGCGTACGGTACATACATTTAACGGGCGGATCGGTCGTCGTCCTTATTGTTCTTGGAAAAGCTCAAGAATATTTCAAGACCACACGCGTTCAGCTCGCGAATAAAGCAAATATGCCTCGCTAATTATAGTCGAAAGCTATACTTGTTTCTTAAACTGCAATAACTCTAGATGTTGGCTACGGTGACGTCAAAAATTTGAATACTTTAAGATTTGATTCAGGGTATGATGACGACGCGGGATTTTATTAACTTCCTGCCAATTAGTGACTCCACGTCCATTACAAGCATTACTAATATGACTACTTCAATGGTAAACACTTTATTTCTGTAAAAAAATTGTATAAGAAAATATAGTGTCGAATCGAGCGGATTATATAAGTTAATCGTTTTTTCTTTTGTATGAAATTTTTCGCACGAATATGTCCGAGATACGGGTAAGATACAGCAAATGACTGGTACTTAGCAAAAAATTCGTGCAATCAAGATTAGGTCAACGGCGCTGGGTGAAGAGCGATGATTGAGGAGCGAGGAATGTGTGTCAATGTCTGGACGAGCGCCATCCATCACGGGGTTCCGGCACTCGGGGTCGGTGGCCGCGGCCCGCCGCTGCGTCTGCGGCGCTGGACCACTGCGGCCCGCGACTGGTTCCGCCGGTGCCGGGGATCACTCTCGACCGTTGGCAGTATTTCGCATTCCGACAACTTTACAGATACCCAAACAAGACTTCACAATCTCAATACTTTCCTCAATCTGCATACTTAAGTTAATATTTCAACTCTACAACATACTAATAAATTTAGAAAAAAAAATGCAATTTTGAACGATTTAATTGTGTTCTCATCGAACGCGCCACGTAGCGAGTGGAGCTGTAGCATTAGGTAAATTGTAACATATTATTATTTCCATGCTTTATATATTTCCATCTGGAAAAGTTCGACACTAAGAATTAGTGAGTCATCATTGACGTATAAAGCTAGGTGACAAGTTAAACATTGTATAAATGTGATGGTGTCGAGAGAGGGTATATCCGCTATTAATATTAAAAATACCTATAATCGAATTATAATATAATTGAGCACCGGTTAAAACGTGAAGGTAATTAATGAGAACCCGGCCTTTACTGAGAAATAAAGTTTATGAATTTTATCGTATTATAAAGTGATTGGTGTTGATAAGATCTGATAACATCCGACATGTGTAAGATATAAAACGTAAGATTGCAATTTTTTTTGCGCAACGCAACAAACTTGACACGATTGTGACGGAGCGCGGCGGCGCGCCGGTCGCTCCAGTGCAAAATTCACATGATGCTTTGGAATTTTTGCACTAAGAGCACTGATAACGTGTCCTATAACGTCCTAAGGTTTTTTAACAAATAGCCATAGACTTTTTGGGATATAAAATATTTTGAATAACAAGCAGAGAAACGTATAGATGCAATTCATTAGTATGTCATTTTTTCTTTAACTATGTAAGGAAAAATATATTTCGCACTCGGTGCTGTGTGCCCACTCCATAAGGGACCTGGCGTGGTGATATAACAATAACAGTTATTAGGTGCGTGCAATCTGAAATAAAAAGATCTACGGGACAAGCGCTCAGGCGTGCTGCTCCTGTAAGCAGTACATTCGAATGCACAAAGCAGCAGCTCGCTATTAAACAGCAGAACTAATTACAACGAGCATGCCTACTGCACTTGAGCCACGTCGGTGGACGTACACACGAGATGTAACATTAAGTGTTAACTATCTCTCGGCCTCCGCGAATTCGATAGTTGCAACAATTATAAATTCTATTAAAACAAGATAAACACAGCCTTTTATAATTTTATTATGATCACAACCCGATACATAATCCACGTTATTTACGTCGTATTTATGCGAACGATCGATACGCGAAAGAATATAAAGATATGTGAAGCATAGAACATAGGTGTAGCGTTTCCAATCAACGACTTGGATATTCGAGTTTAAATATACATAGGAGTAAAATCATATTATCTTAGGTCCAGTGAATAATAATAACTGGATAAATATTCTCAGATCGCGTTCATTCGTTTGTGTATTAACACAAATACACTTTTTTCTTTCATTCATTTGTAGGTAATGTACTGAGTCCGAATCTGCGATAGTCTTAAAATAATAATTTAGTTAGTATCTTAATTTATATATTTAGTATCGTAATATTTGAATAACAGAACGGAAAAAGACCATTTATTTACGTGGTATGATTTTCATTTCGCATGCACGGCTATAGAACAGCTTGCACAATAAACGGCGATCATTTTAATTATTGAGTTTACATTAAGATACGTAGTTATGTGCGAGGGAAAAAGTGCTATACGAGTCCGCGCGTACTGCTAATATCTAATATTCATTCATTCGCATGTACGCGAGCTGCTCATTCGCCCGTGCACTCGTTGCATGCGCTGTGTAATGCATCATCCATGCTGTTCGATGCGGATGATGCGAGTGTTTAGATCAGCTTTAGATGAACGAGAACGTGTAATTGAGAACATATAAAAATTTGACTACCTCGTTGGTCGAGTGGTTGCAAGCGCAAATGTCGATCGAGAGGTGCTCGGTTCAAATCACGGGTCGGGTATTATAGTGGATTATTTGTGAATTAGATTTTCTAATAAAAATTTCTAGTAGTGGCCCGGAGTCTGGGTTTGTGCCCGCTGAATAGCAATAAGCTCAC
>DWFY01000236.1:0-11053 GCA_018246875.1 Creonpyge creon creon | reverse complement strand
ATTTCTAGTAGTGGCTCGGAGTCTGGATTTGTTCCCGGTGTATGGCAATAGACTCACCACCTATTCCATATTGGGACATAAACGTAACAGGTGAAACGTGGGAGCGTACCACACTCCTCTGCCTACCTTTTAGGGGATTACAGGCATGATGTTACGTTTATTTCATAGTTACCCAGTGTTTGAACACGTACCTACGTGGAACAACAAAAATACCCTATGGTGTTTTTATAGTTAACAATTTTCCCCAATATACTAGACACAGGTTAAAACATTTGTCCCGTTAAAATATTTCCGTATCGTACAATAACAACTTTCATTTGTTACAGATACGTAAATACTAACAACAGCGGTCGAAGATATTCAACAAGATGGTCAATGTAAGTATAAAACAACATAGTAAATTGAATTACGTTATATGTAGGTATAACTAATTAATTTTTACTCACGTAATCACTTAATTGAATCTATATTCAATATTATTCGATTCTTTCATGGCATTAAATAATTTTGTTCTATGTTTCTACGCAAGCACAATAACGTAGGTACTACATTACGCAAATACTGCTTTACATTTGTTCAAATAATACTTGGTTTTATAAAAATATAGATTCAGACAAGCAGTTTTGTATCAAATGTATATGTAACGTATTTAGGGGAATAGTAATATAATGACTTGTAATCATAAGTTATACTACATAACGTTTTAATGGCATAGAGTCCGGCTGGCCAATCCGGTGGTCCGGAGTTTTATATCTGCACCTCTTTGATTTTATTAGTTACGTGCGGCGAAGGAAAATATCGCGAGGAAATGAGATCGCTAAGAATTCGCTATAATGTCCCAAATAGCACATGAAGTGTGCCACTTAACTTGGCCCGCACTTAACCACTCTCGTTCTCTAACCTTATCTTACAAAGACCTGTTATTAAGATGCTTACTTAGCCTACGGTGCAAAAATCTGTGCAACTGACCACTTTTCAAACTCAATTGTGTATCAAATTTGTTTTGCCTTCAGGAATCAAACGGAGGCGTGCCTCCAGCTCAAGAGCTGGAGACATTTATACCCCAAGATGAAAAGAATAAAGAAAAAATTGTCAGCAAGTAAGTAAAAATAAAAACTGACAGTAGACGCTTTTTAACAATAACCTACATATTTACAACGTTACATACCTACGCAATGTTGATGACTTGAAATATTTAAAGTTTAATGTGTAGCACTTTCATTTTTATAATAAGTATGTATGTCACAACCTGTCATAAGATAACCCACATTCATATTGTATATAAGCAAATTTTCATTCCGCCAAACAAACACACACGTCATATAATGTCGCAATGCGTCTATAATTTTAGTTTCATTTATATGTTGCACATACCTGCAACCTATAACACAACGAAAGTTAAAAGTGTCGTCTTAAAGAGTGATAGAATATAAAAAGATAACACTTTTTTTACTCGAACAATCGCACTTAACTTTTGCAGTTATAATTTTGTTTGGTTCGCCACCGCTATGTCATAAGGTTTAAGTAACGTTATCATCCCTCGCAAGCCAGTTACGAGTAACACGTAGCTAATAAATCGGCTTGTTTATGACATCACATTAGAAGTAGGTAATGCTTTCAATGTTTCATCACAATGTCCTTCATGTGCACGTACGTACATTTGAAATAAATGTATCTGTAAACAAATAGCCGTAGAAATTTAACTAAAAATGAAATTCCACTCTCGGTAGTATTACGAATAACTTTACGAAAACTATCGATAAGAACAAGAATTTTGTGACATAAATAATATTCACCTACCCCCGATTTCTTAATCAAATTGTGTAGTTACAATATTATCTTGCATCGGTAGTTGCTACAGAATGTATGCAATCCTCGCATTACATCAGCGATTACTTAACTGTAATTAAGTATTTGTGGATATTGATAGGTTTCTCGGGTCGAAACCGTGTATGGCCTCTCTTGTGTTACCTGTGAAATGCCGGTAGATACTAACGTGCGAGTGTAACAATTATTACAATTACTATATATCGTTGGAAATATCCGGTACATCGCAGTCTACACCGGTTTTTAATATAAGTTATTATTTTAATGTTTAATTTTTAAGAACATATTATGTGCTGTGAATAAGAATGTGGAATTAGAGGACATAGTGACATTGAACCGCGAATGTGTGTCTCTGAGCATTATTAACACACTTATGCTTATATATTTAACCATGTGGTCCCTTTCTGTAACTTTTTATGTATTATGTATCAATAGTGAGGCGGCCAAAATATGCTTTAACTAAAACGCTGCTGTTAAATTTGTATAAGTAAAAAAGCGATAACGCAACCACTAAGAACAGATTTACGTAATAAGAAGGATATAGTTGACTTTTTAATAGTGTGTAAAGTATATATATTTCCATGATCTAAGTGTAGCGATTTATAAGAAACAAAATAGAAATGGTTTCTTAACTCTTAGAGTGCACACCTCTGCCGCCAACCTATAAGTGCACACTGGGTCAATGTGACCCATGACGATTTTCGGAGCGTTATATCTCAGTAAATATGCATTATTTTTTTTGTAGAGACCTTTTTTGTAGTTAAGTAATTTGTATTTAATGGCTGCAATTGCTTTTTTTAAAATAATAAAGATTTAATGCCAAAACATTGGCTTAAAGTGGAACATGCATTGAAAAATATTACACGAAAAAAATCGTATTTTTTTTTATTTAATAAAAAATCTATTGTTTTTTTTTTAATTTAAAAAGAAAATGCCTTTGGGCTTTTCAAGAGGAAGGTATGTACATACGAAAAAAATATATAGTGTCGACCAATCTTCCAAAAAGTATATTTATCTCGAAGTTTGAAAAGAGGCATTTATTAAGGAGTAAAAAAGTGGGAATAAACGATTTCTATGAAGAATTATTTATTCATAAGTGCAAAAATAGAACAAATATTTGTCTGACAACATTACACATATGATTTTTATTCATTTGTACCACAATCAGTGCATAAGTAAACGCGATGCATTTCACACATAGCCCTTCTGCATCTAGGGTACTGCTGTTTTGTTTTGTGGTCGTCCCCGTGATTGCAGAGACTGCATCGGACGCGTTTAGCTAATTCTGGTCTGTGAACCTCATCTTGTGGGACCTGTCCACCTTCGTTGAGGATCACTTTCAAGCTTGTTACTATCCCAGATCGTAAACAGGGTGTTTCTTGTAACCTCCCGACGAAAAAAAAATTCAATTTTCAACGCACTAGTGCACACACGGGTCAATATGACCAAAGGTCTATTTCTAATGGCTGTCCAATGAATACTAATACGGACAGAAAATTCCTACCTGGGCTTAACTAGTCAGGAAGAGTAGGGGAACATCACCCCATCGAATATTCGGGAAAAAGACCATTATATTTTGTGGTACAACCGGCGAAAGCAAAATGCATGGGTCAAAACGACACAGTGTGCACTTTAAGGGTTAAAATACTTATTTATATGCAAAATATACAACATTGAAATGTTGTTGATATATTCATGCAAGCTTAGATCCTATTTCTAATGGTTCTACTTGGTAATGTAATGTGAATACATGCCTTCTTGCAGATACAATATGAGCAAAGATGCCGAAGCATCAGATTTCGATCCGTTCACCGAAAGGAAACTGGACAAGCCTACGTCGTAAGTACAGTCTCATGTTATTCTGTTGTGACACTTTGTAATATGATTATGAAGCGATAGAGTACTAACTGCGCGTGAATTTCGCTCATCTATATTTCGTACATTTCGTTATCAATATCGGAATATAACATTTCTTTTATTTATGGTATTTAACATAAATGTATTATTTTAGAACTTGTTTATTTTTGAGGTACCAAAATTTATGTTAACTATCTACATTTTATCTCTAAATGTAAAATTATATGTCAATTTATATTTTAAACGTTCTGCCTCTTTGGTGTTGTGGTTGCTAGCGCGACTGCTGATTAAGGGGTCCTGTGTTCGATGCTTAGGTAGGACAAAATATTATTGAAGTTTTCTAAGTTGTAATTCCCAGTAGTAGCACGACGGGACGTATAATGTAAGTGGTGAAACGTGGCAGGGTAAAACACTCCTGTGCCTACGCCTTCGGGGAAATACAGGCGTGGTGTTATATATATTCTACGTCCAGAAGATCTTGCGACCGGATGTCCTGGGAAGATGTATCTTGTATCTTGGGAGAATACCTTCGGCAAATAGGATTTGTTCAAACAGAAGAATCGAATGTCACAGAGTTTATTTCAAAAATAGCTTTGCTACTGTTTACTTACGTACGTAAAATAAAATGCAATTGAATTTTCAGGAATATGGATACCCTGACCCATTTGTTGAAGGCGTCTCTCGGCACCGGTATCCTGGCCATGCCTAAGGCGTTTCAGTGTTCTGGATTGATATTGGGCATCATATTCACTATCCTAGTTGCAGTCATTTGTACTCATTGTGCTTATGTTCTCGTAAGTATCAGCTATATTATGCCTTACCTTGCGATTAAATAATAAATAAGCAACACCGCTCAGTATAACCTGACTCTAGGACTCCATAAGGCTGCAGACAAACTTTTAACCAAAACAAATTTTTGTATTTGTGTTGGTTAAACGTTTCGTTGGTAAACAAGTTTCTATACAAATATGTTAATAAAAAGTATGGTAATAAAATAATCAACCAGCTATTTTGTATTCTGAAGGGCACTTAATTATGCTTTTCAACTAACTTACGGTTAGATAAAACAGGTTGAATATTGCATATGCGTTACAATTGTAATTTTGTATACATTTTCCTTTATTTGCTTGCTATCTTGGCGTGCAGCATTAGCGATGATTATAAAATTAATTAGCATTCTACATCTGCAATGTTATTGTAACACAGAAGGCGAAAACCAATTGCTGCAGAAGGCGAAACTTATTTGCTGGCAGAATATTTTTTTAAATTTAGTTGACGTAACGATGTTTACGTATTATTAATTATATTTGCAAACAATTATTTCGAATCAAATTAGGAAATACTAAATTTCAAATCCATAATCCTTTATAGGTCATAATATTCCCTTTTTGTTGGTAAATTTCCTAAACAATAAATAGCTGCCAGTGCTGAAGCATAATATTTGGCTTTGCTCCATACGTAGCTGGAAAATGCTTGTAATAAACAAAAGTACTCACTTACAGATCAAATGCGCTCATGTTTTGTATAAAAAAACGCGAAGGACCCAGATGAGCTTCCCAGAAGTGGCGGAAGCTGCTTTGGACAATGGCCCAGAATGGATTCGCGGATGGTCCAATGCATTTAGGTATGGTTTTTTTTATATTCAAGACTTGTGGAAATTAAATATAATGCCTATAAATATCATATACTGCAACACTAGTGATGCTAACAAAATGACGTTAAACTACTATAAAATCTACCGAACTTTAATTATTTTGTAAAACGAACAATTATTTTGAACAAATATGTTTGGTTTTTTTTTCAGAATTTTCATCCTCGTCAGTTTATTTGCTACATACTTCGGTACCTGTTCCGTATATACTGTCATTATTGCGGAAAACTTAAGCAATGTAATTATCATATTTATTCCCTCATAGTTACATTCTTTTTCGTACATCAACATGTGCAATGTGACCAAAATGAATAGTAAAGTATATTATATTTCATCCGTTACCCTTATGAGTAAATGATATTATTGTTGCATTAACGAGAATTAAAAGTTAAATATCCTTATTTATGCTTTCTAGGTGGTGGAGAGGCACGTAACGAAAAACGTGGAAGTCAGGATATACATTATTTGCCTTTTAATACCAATTATTATCATGGCATGGATCCGCAACCTGAAATACCTCGCCCCTGTTAGTATGATAGCCAACATCTTCATGGGATTAGGCCTTGGATGCACATTTTATTACTTGGTTGGCACCGCCGAACTTACATTTGAGAAAGTCAAATTTGCTAAGCCTCTTATGGAGTGGCCCGCATTCTTTTCCCTGACGATCTTCGCAATGGAGGCTATCGGTGTTGTGATGCCGTTAGAGAACGCAATGAAAACCCCCCGCGCGATGCTCGGTTTCTGCGGCGTACTTAACAGGGGTATGTCAGGTGTCACCCTGGTGTACATTGTTTTAGGATTCTTGGGCTATCTGCGGTATGGCGATTATGTTAAAGATTCTATTACCCTCAACTTGACATCATCACCCGGCGATCCAGCAATCTACGATGTGTAAATATCCCGTTTTATACTTTTTTTTTTATTTAGCTATAGGCTCGCGTTTGACTATTTGACTACTTACAAACTATGCTAACCTTAGTTCCGAATGGTAACGGTAATGCGCTTTAATTAATATGATGTCTCAGTTCATTTACGCTACTTCAAGTCAGAATAGTTCAAAAACTATTCTATTGCATGCTAATAATAAAATGTAGAAAGTGGTCTGCTACAAAACTTAACACTTTAATAAGTATTTCATCTCAATTTTCCCTTTCAGCCTCGCTCAAATTGTCAACGTTTCTATCGCCATCGCCGTGTATTGTACCTTCGGTCTTCAGTTCTTCGTCTGCGTCGAAATTATGTGGAACTGCATTAAGGAGAAATTCACTAAACGCCCAGACTTGGCGGAATATGTAATGCGCACCGTTCTAAGTACACTATGCGTACTGCTGGCAGTGGCGGTGCCTAAAATCGCACCCTTCATGGGTGTCATCGGCGCTTTCTGTTTTTCCCTTTTAGGGCTTATTGCACCAGCGTTTATTGAAATTATTACCTATTGGGATATCGGCTTTGGACCTTATCAATACATTATATGGAAAAACATTCTCGTTTTCATGTTCGGAATATTCGCCCTCGTTTTTGGTACCAAAAATGCAATCGCGGATATAATAAAATCGTAACATAATGTATACGAAGAAGTTTAGATTTGTATTAAAGTATGGTGTGATAGTTTTTAGCGAATTAGGCCTATTAAGTTACTTGATTCTGCAATTGTAGATCAAATAGCGAATTGCATAATTTGTGTGTGATATTTTAAACGCAACGAAATTGTTTTCGTAACTCAGGTCCATGTTCTGTATGTAGTCCGAGTGGAATCCTTAAAGTGTCTAATGACATACATGAAATTTCAATTGCATTCCCAAGTTGTAAAATTACGAGGTTAGACTGTTACTATCGTATTAAATTGTAGTGATTAAGTGCATAAAACATGAACGTAAATATACAGGTTTGTTTGTTAACATTGAATTGTTATAACTATTTTGTAATCTGTGGTTGAAATTTGACCTACCGGGTCCATAAAATTAAAATTAAAATTTATTAGGAGGATAAAATTGGACAATAGCAAAGAAGTATTTGTAATTAACTGACAATTAGTGAAAAAATTAGTAAACATTAAAATTCCTTAGAAGTTAATAATAATTATTAAACTCTATATGAAACATTACACTGAAAATGTTACACAGATATATGTTAATTTCATCGAAAAGAAAGAAACACAAGAAACCAATGTTAATGTGTTTCTCTCGCTTTTTTCTATAAAAACAGATCTATTCTCATACAACCAGAAATGTGATCAAAGTGGTTTCTTTTAATTGGATGAAGTATTTGGTATGGAGTAATCGTATGCATCTTCACTTTACAAGCTTTAATGACAGCATACACACATGAATTCGAATGATAAATAAACAATTATATTTCATTCCTCTTTTTAAATAAATGCTAAAACATCCAATTTTTGATCATCACTTATTAATATGTAAATAACAAAAAGGTATTATAGGTACAAATATCGATGGTATTGTACAAAAGCAATCATGTCCCTACCTACGTGCCTGTTTTAATAGGTAGGTACCTATTGAATCGTTTTAGGAATCACGACCAAACTATTCGCAATAAATAACTTTGATATGACAGTTTCCAAACCCGTTAATGTATTTTATATGTTGATGCATTTGTTAAGGGCCGGTACATATCTAAGTATGATTTCTCACTATTTTATTTCTCATGCTTTATTCTCTCATTTCGTGCAATAATGATTTTATTATTCGTACTTTGTTAAAAGCGTTATACAAACATAGCACATTTAAGTTAAATAAAATATATATTGCCATGTTATATATATACATATATATAATTATAATAAAATCATTATTGCATTCATTGTATACATATACAATATTGAAAACCAAGGTAAATATTGAAAATTAAGGTATCTATCGAAACTTGTGTGCACTGTGAGCAAGAATTAGTTAATGCCTGTATTCGTTTAGCACATGAGGCAGTATAAGCCTGAGCGACATAGAGCCCAATGTGTCGTAGAGACTTGTCTAAAGGAACGCGTTTTACAATATTTGTTAAAAAATAATTTAGCCTCAAATATAACATTTATGTTTTATTCCGTATACAATCTAGCACATGTTTTCAATCCAATCGCACGCTGAACCATCGCGACGGATCGCTGAGCAGACGTACCATAAGATTTATGATAGCTACGGCTCCGTGGCTCAACCTATACCGCCTACTGTGCATTAACACTTCTTATAACACGGATGGTTTATCTAAGAGTAACTAGATTAAATATTGCATTTAATGTTTTTAATCTATTTACATGATTAGGTGTAGTAAAGTAATTATAATTTTAGCGTAACCATGTGGATAACTGGTTTATTGTCATATTTCGAGGGCTAAAAATGGGAGTTCCACTTAAAAGCAATCTTGTGATATGTCGCTTACCCGGTAAATAAGCTAAAATCAACAAAGGGAGCATCTTGAATAGGGCGACATGGTAACTCACTATGGGGCTACTGCTGACGCTTTACATAGCTTAGATAGACCCCACCTGGAGATCCACTCCAACCTGTGAAGGGTCCGCCTCACCATCAGATCGGCGTATTTGACGACTCACAGATCGCAGAAGGGTTTGTGCACTTAAGCCTAGGGAAAGCTGGTTGGTTTTCTGTGCGTGTTGTACCGGTGTTCTTAAAGTGAGTTCTCCGAGGAACTTTTTAACAGTTTAAAGTTATTCAGAGCACAAGAGTGACAACATCACCTTTCCCTCGCCGCCCCATTCAGTGTAAAGGTTTTACGCTTGTGTTCTGTACACACGATCGTCTGCCGCGCAAAGATCTTCAACGCCAGCAACGCATTCCGCATTGACGACCCCTCTGATGTTGTTCCATGTCCATAGCGGTGACCACTTCGAAAAGTGACCCGTTTATCTTGCTAGGTTAAATATATAAAAATTGATGTATCGCAAAAAAATACATCCTTCCTTAATTACTATTGTAATAGTGTATCAATATCGATATGTATATGTAGCAATAAGTACCGACATTCGTAAACTTTGATAAAGATATTTAAATGATAGTTTATCATTATATCTATGCAATCTCCATGACAAACAAAAACAAAGTTTACGAGCAGGGACCAAATACTTGGTGCCTTCATGTTGAGGTATTTAATTATAGCGTTATTAATATAAGCACTATTTACACATACCTATTTTACTAGAGGAGTAAGTATTAAATATTTATGTTTAAAGAAGTTCCTAAACTCTAACATTACGTTAAATTGTTTCATTTTATTATTTAGGTCTTTGTTGTATTGGAATTTTCAATATTTCTATTTGCTGTATCAAATGTTCGGTAAAACAAGTGCTATGTAGTACTATTTCACATAGTTTTAATGCAAGTAATAAAATAAATGGGCTGTATTGTTTTCCTTTTGATTTTCATCCTGTCGTTTCTTATTATTTAGGTATACCTGCACTTGACAAATTGGACATTACAATGAAATGTTCTGTATCACATCTGTTTTCACTAAACCTCGACCGTTAAAGGCATTCTTCTACATTGTTTATTCTGAGCATACCTAAACTAGATATTATCATATACGAGGACAAAATCCATATCTAATATAACGATCCAGTGGATACTGCGGGTGTAATATTAAATAAAGAATAATAAAATGAACAAGTTTGATCAAAAAGAACACATCTTTTATTAATATTTCATTTAATGTCTAATACTAATGAAGACCGGATTTAGAGTATGTCGACGGATAACATTTCTTATACAATGCAAACGCTTGCAAACAAATGTCTTACTAACATATACAAACCATAATTAGTTGCGAACTGCAAGCGAGCTCGAGGCAGTCATACTAGATACAGTTTAGGTACACACATACGTTCCACATGGGTACAACACTAATCATTTTGCAAGCAACAACGACCATTACACGAGTTTAGCAGATATTCAAGTAGCGCAGTATTACCAAGTGAGTAGCGACAAGAGGAGGGGACAATTTGGATATCGTCGTAGATAGTACAAAAATATCACTTATTGTAAGCTTTCAATGCAACGTTTATACTGAAGCATGTCTGGATGCGTTCTATAACGTAATAAAAAGTTTTAGCGTGTCTTCGGTGCATATAATGTACCCATCTGGGTCGCAAACAATCTAGCAGGTATTAAACAAAATTTTCATTAACGTGTGCTACCAACTTTCGTCCCTCCATACACCAGCTCGACTTCATTTACCTTATTTAATATTATTACAAACTGGCAGGAAATTTATTTATTTCAACTATATTAAAAATAACAAATATCGAATGTTATTAATATGTAGATATCAATTGAAACTATGAAACCTGCTGTACAAGATTGTCCAACTTAAGCCTTTTGTAATCATTGTGAAGTGTAAATTGGACTACAAAGAAAAACGATTGTTTAAACACAATATGAAACACACCCCAGTGCGTCTCGTTACTTTACCTAATTTAGATACGTATAATTAACGCCAGTGCAAATGCGATAACGATGTTTAACAATAGGCACAGTTTACTTTACAATAATTTACACAACGATTTAGTACAGAGGCTGCTAAAGGTTTATTAATTTTGTTTTTACAAGGAAATTAAATTGTAATCTAACATTTACCATTTCTTCTTTTTTATATAAATTCCACCTGACAAAGGGGCAGCCAGGCACCTGAAGGTAAGCGGTCGCCGTCGCCTGTGGACGTGTGCAACGCCGGAGGAATTGCCTATGCCTT
>DWFY01000235.1:0-11060 GCA_018246875.1 Creonpyge creon creon | reverse complement strand
CAGTTACGTTTACGTCCCATTATGGAATAGGTGGTGAGTCTATTGCCATACACCGGGCACAAATGCAGACTCCGAGCCACTACTTGAAATTCTAATTTTTAGAAAAATCTAATTGTACTCGACCCGGGATTCGAAACAAGGACCTCTCGATTGGCAGTCGCGCTTGCAACCAACACGACCAACGAGGCAGTCAAAATTAAATGCTTAACTGGCATATAATTTGATTAAGCGTTAAGTTGGCCATTTTTACAACTTTATTATAAATATTTCGCAGTATAGTGTTTAATTAAATGAATAAATTTACATAAGTTCATACGAAATATTTTTATAAAAATAAAGTTGTATATATGTAGCTATTGTCTTACTATCACCATCTCTCTCGTTTTCTCTAGCCGTTTCATTCTCACATCAGACGATCAGGCGATGGCTGTATTAATATGATGGAACACTCAACCTCTAGATACGAAAATAAACCACCCCATCCAGGGGAGAAATTAAGCTGTATTGATTCTGTTCGGACCTGCGCAGTGCATCTGTCTGGATTGATATATTTATAATATACTTGTGGATAACTGGAAGGTGTTCTTTGTCAGATGTAAGGGTGGGGTTGTTAAGGGTGGCAGACAAGGGTCCCCCTCGTTATTACTGTTTGCTACCTATGTTCCAGTTATATTTCAATTTCAGTACATTTGAGAACCGATCTATTAATATTGTATTATATTTTTAAGGGTCTGTACCACAACGATGATGACGACATTTCAGTATTTATAACCAATAAAAAACTTTCGAAATACTGTACAGATTATCAGCCCTTTCATGGTCCCATTGTTGGACATAAGTCTCGTCTCAGAATGATCGATTACTACGCCAAATAATTGTTAGTTGCAGGTCTCACAAGCCTTTGAAAATATTATTATATAAGGTATTTAAGTATTGAACATATTGTAAACTTTTGGCAGTGCAGGTTATCTCACGATATTTTTCTAAACATTTATATTTTATTATCTAAATACACATTTACTTCGACAAATTAGGGGTTCAATTCTATGGTTCAATCCTCGGGCCCCAGGGTGGGACGCCGTCTGAGCTACTAGGCTGTTAATTTATAATTTTATGATTGATTTTATTCATATACATTTTGTTGAAAATGTGTTACGAAATATATACTGAACAGGTGTAATATTTTATTCTACGATAATATTATTGTTTTCCCTTTCTCGTTAAATAGTATTGATAATTCTCAATGAAAGTTGTACAGGATAACTTTAAAAAAATGCATAAGATGTATTGAAACATGTCGCCGTTAATATCAGGGTGAATAAAACTACTTACTAAATAATGTTAGAAACTTGTGTATCATTTGAATAATTAAATATTAAATTTATCTAAGATTTAATCGAACATGATTACGAAATTCAAAACTATCATTAGTACTTGGTTCATGTTTAGGTAATGTTCAGGTGTTACGTCCCTTTTCATTACGTTTTTATCAGCTTTATTTTATATTATGCAAGAAAAACTAACGTCTCTTATGTTGTTAATACAATACTAAAATCAAATACAATACTGGAATGAATCTCCTTGCTCGGTAGACAGTTATCGGACTTGCTATACTTCACTTTTATATTGCTAAAAAGTTTGCAAGCAATTTGTTTATACTTTATTTTTCATTATTTGAACAAATATATTCTATATAATTAAGAATGTAGCTTTTAATAGGTATTCTACGCAAGCTGATATATTAACGTTTTGTTTATGTTCACAAACGATTTACTACAAAAATGTAAGAATTTCATTGAAAATAAGTATTATTATGCCAAGCTATTTAGAAGTAAAATGCACGGCTATACGTAGTGTTTATTTAAAATTGCTAAGAGCAAATAAAATACACGTGGAATGATTTAAAACATTTTATTTGGATAATATATAATGACAGAGATAATATTAAAATTTCGCCAAATATTATGGAATTAGGAAAATGCTTAGCGTTCTCGCGGCGCGCTGCTGGTCGCGACAGCTGCTGGCTCCGGCTCGTTGTTTCCCTTCTGTTCCTGTCTCGTCGAACATATCACCACGTAGGATGTGTTTTTGGCGACGGGACCGGCATTGGCATTCCGAGGATACGGCAGCGGAATAGCAGCCTCATTATATGGCACGTAATTATTAGGCTGCCTTTGCGAGTATTCGTTGAACTGGCGCAACTGCTCCGCCACATGCTGTTTGCGCCGTGCACTCTCGGTTTCGGGGGTGGCCGTGTTCCACGTAGGATAATTATACCGATTGGCCTGGAATCTTAGAGCCGCTTCCACCAGTTGTTGGGCCTCTTGTACTTTCTGGGTTCGCGGATCCCGCACCATGTTCATCTGATACCGTGGCTGAGATGTCGGCACTTGTGCACGACTTTCGAATTTAATGGGAATATAATGCTCAAACACTCTCGTGTTGGTAGGAGCCAGAATGGTCAATGTTCCATTTCTGGCCATCCACGACTGCGCCCGATGCATTTCCACGTCTTCGGGGATGCGCAGGCTGCGCACGATGTGGCAGGTCTCCCAGCATCCAGCCGTCGCCCGTTCCTGGTGTTTACATTCTATAATGAGATTTCGATCTCGTTGCTTCAAGGATATACCATTGGGGCAGAAAGTGCCAAATTTCAGTGTAATCAGGTACGCTTGCCTATCATAATGTTTATCCTCCAACGCTATGTCGGGCACGCATGCCAGGTTGCGTACGTAGCTCGCGGTAGCCGGGCCCAGCTCGCAGTAACGCCACGGGAATTCCACATCACTGTCGTCTTGGTCGCGGTTCTCGTTTTCGTTGCGATATGAATGCTTCGAATTGCTCATGGCAGTGAGTTTTATAGCACGTGCGGAGGTTGATTCGTTCACGTCACACGTGCGCTGGTCAATCTTGTAACGTTTTAAGGGCGATGCTTACTTCAGCTATTACGTGCAACAATTACTTGTATCACGTAGGAAGGCCAGCAGCCAAATGCGGCGCATAACGCAGCGCACATCCGAGACCTTTCCCCAGGCATCCTAGCTAAACTAATCGATACGCCCCGCCGAGAGAGCGAGGGTGCAGGACGCTTGATGCTGTTTTACACATTTGTTATACGCCAATGCATATTGTGCCTAATTTAGTAGAAATTGTAAAATAAATAGGATTCTGTGCAATTGTTCAAATATTCATGTTATACGAGACTATTGATTGGAATAAAATAAAATAATTTAAAAACTTTTCTTTTGACATTATTCTCCTTCTACATATTATTATAGATTATCTAGTATTATATAAATGTTCTTTATGACAAACAGAACTATTATTTTTATAGCGTAATAGTAGACTGAAGCCATTACTGTATTTTATTACATCGAAGTAATTTGCATACCTCTTGGGGGATTACAGTAGTGAAGTTACATTAAAGATAAAAATAAACCATACTAGATATGCCCCGCGGTTTCACCCGCGTCTAATGTAAAAGAAATCGCAGATAGATAATTTGTAGTACTTCAGAACAGACTGTATTTTAGTCATATTTTAGTGGGGTTTTAATATAAGTTGGTTTTCGCCGCATCGTACCGTACTATAGACAGACTCGGGTATTGTTGATTTATTTTAGTTTTACGTTATTTCCTAATTTTTGCGTAACCAAATCCCCCAAAATCCCAAATCCAAACCAAATATCTCAAATAACATGTAATAAATGACAAAGTTTTTCTTCATAAAATTGTTTACATTTTGAAATAACTTTTGTTCGTAAGAATTCATATGCCATGTCTTATAACAAAGCTCGAATATCATCTTTTCATTTTCAATAAATTTAATTAATGCCTTATTGTGGCTTATTTGTAACATAGATAGAAAAAAGTCCGCGACACCATATACGTGTCTATATAGCTACATGGTTAGACCCACGTGTAGGACGCACAGGTACTTCTTGTGATGAAAAGGTAAGGGTAAGTAATAACTAACAACATTTGTATCAAGTTTCGTGTATGACGTCATAGCACATGTTGTGACTAGGACTTTCAAAGATCCTTTTTACTGCACATAAAATTATGCATATTATTCAATATCTATTGGGATATAACTATTAAATAGATAATTACAATGTTATCTTTATCATTAATTTATAACACATCAATGTCATTTAATATAAAGTATCATAATAATTTATAAATATATGAACATTACGTACATACTAAAAAGAAATTATAAGTTAGTTGTTGCCAACGTCCATACTACGTTGAATACACCGGTTCTCGTCTGATCACCGAAGTTAATGTAAAGTTAACAATGTCACTTAGAAGCTTTTCCTGTAAATAATAATGCTAACAGTGCACTAAAAATAGATTCAGTGGTGTGTTTGGGACGCGCCTGTCTATAGCAGCTGTCAGTTTGGAACACCACAATTACTTATATCTGTTGGGCCGCATATGTAGTTCTAGACCTGTGCTTTAGTAATGCGATCTGCGCAGAACGTTATACCATCTTCAAAAAATTATAAATAGAAAATGGTAAATAGGCAGCCGGTCCGCTTCATGGAAAGTGGTTAACTTCGCCTATAGATATCTGGAAGATCAAAGGAGTGATCAATATGTTAACTGCCTTCGAGAACCAGATTTCGGGGATTACCGAACACGATGCACGATGAAAATACCCCGCCCTATTTCGCACTTTCCGAACGTCCAGCTGTCTGAACTTTAACCTCGTTTTGAAAGGATTTGAACAAATATTGAAATGTATTCGGCTTGAGATAAATGGTCGGCGGGAAGTAATCTCGTGAACTTTCCTTTGGCTACAGAACGTGTCAATGTTTTGGGTACAACTTTTATTCGAATTTATGAATAATTTATGGCAAGTAATTTCTCTATAAAGATACCAGGCCTTTCGCGTAATGATCGTGATTCAGGAATAAGGGAATATACCGTCGATCGATGTGATTACAAAAGTAGATAGTTATAATTTTGCGCCTATCCCAGTTACAGATTTTCGTGTAATATTGAGCTTTCGATTGACAATTTTCTAGCTTCAATATAAATTTATTCAACATTCCATCCGGACTAGGTCTCGTACCATTGCTTTTTATACGATGCTTAAATTTTGGCTTAAAGATGATTGGATTGCTGAAAAGGTGATATAAATGATAATAATAGGCTAATAGGAAATAATGGAAGCAAAAACTAAATTGCTTATAAATCAGCATGGAAATGGTGGTTATAAGAACTCAAGCATATTAGTGTTCTGCTTGCCTTAATAAGGCGTTTTATACAAACCTCTCGATAGCTTTTGGAATGGTGTTCAAAATGAGTTGCATTGACCATTTCGAATACAGTGGAAGGCTTCTTGTGTTTCGCTTCCGTAGTAATGAACAATGACTTGAAATTATTTAATCGTACAGACACTACCGCTAAGTGAAACTGATAACATGCAAAACGTTATAACGGAAGGATAATTACATAAAACATATCATTATTACGAAGATGTGTGTACTGTGTGTACATTAACAATCGCGTGATGTAATTGTAGATGAGAATAAGACGCGAGAAAAAAAATTCGGTACGCAAATATTAGACGTGTCTGCACAAACAATATACGAGTACCATACATATAGCGGTCTAAAGTATATTTTTTTGACACGATACATTATATGTAGCGTCCACACGTAGACATACGATAATAATATTTGTAATTTCAATTTAGTGTTATGATTTATAAAAGGATTTATGTCATAGTTAATTATATCCCTTTGTTATTCTTGTACAATATAGCTCTATTAGTTAGGTTTAGTGTCTTATATTTTTGCGCGATATTTTTTTTGTTTTCTCAAAATAAAAATACGCTTCAATAACTATATTTAGACCAGATCGTTGAGTAACCCGCTAAAATCGGGTGTCTGTGGACAAGGACCTGAGCGTCTGTGATAAATTTTTCTTTGCGAGGTGAGTTCAGCAGTCGGTCTCATACTAGAAAGCTAGTTTGACTTACCCCTCACCTACCCGATTTTCGGGGACAGATCACTGTAAAATTTCATCTTCTTCATATAAATTAACAACCGAATAAGACATATACTATATAAAGTATATACAATGTGTTATATCGCATTGCCGATCGAGAATAATTAGAATTTTGACGAGTGATGATTAAAAGAAAACCAATCTAAAAGTCAATTAATGGCACATGTGTAACAGTTACGAGGGTGATAATGTAACAAAAATATGTATGTAAGTCAGGAGACGAATTCGTCCTGAAATAATGGGAGAAGTATCAGGCGACATGTAATTAGTAGTAATATTTTTCAAGTGTAATTGTTTTGGACCAGAATTCCAAGAGGCATGGATTTGGTTTTGGTTTTCAAAAATCATTGGATCATCATTCCTTATGATTTTTTTCTTTTGAATACTATGTAAATGGTTATTTAACTTTGATAGTGGTATTTTTCGCGTATAAATGCTACATTAGTGGATTGATATTTAATTCACAATAATGCCGTGTTTGTTAGTTAAATTCAGACTTAACATTAACTCAAAACCTAGCCAATCGACGGTTTCTCATAATTTGGACCCAAACTGTCAGGACTTTGTTTTAGGTCAACGCATATCAGTTTGGATTGAAATTTACAAATATTTTTGGTACATTCGTCGAATACAATGATAATTACCCTTTCTCAAAAAGGCAATAAACGATTAAAAACACGGACTCTACCCCGAGCAATTGTTTTAGTAAGACCTGTTCAACTCTACATCACTCTTCACAGGATAAACAAAATAAATTAAACCAAAAGAAATAAACAAAAGACTAAAACATGAGATTACATTAGACTTAAGCCGTAGAAGCTGCAACTCGCAAATACAGCTTTAAATTGCTTACGCCTGAGGTCTGTCGCATTGTGGTCATCAAATTTGCTACATCTTGGCGTTCCCTAGTACCATCGCCGTACCTGTTTTCCGTCTCGTTGTATATACAATATATATATGAATTCATATATATATATATATGAATAAGTTGACATGCAGTACAAGTTTAAAGTTTAATCACTATGATTAAATGAAGATTTATCGTAATATTCTACAACTGTATTTGTACATCTCTCGACGAAAGTTACGTTGATGATTCTTTGATAATCTCTAAGCGATTTTTGATGACCCCTGGTCTGAAGCTGAAGCGAATTTAAACATCAATTTCTTTGGCGCTGAAACAAATCTGACGATTACAATGTATAACGATTGCGTCATAATAGGGTTGAGTCATAAAACGGTGCAAATGGGTTATCAAGCTTGGTATTGAAATTCTCCAAATATTCGTATTAGTAGATTCGTGATATACATAAGTTTTTCAGGTCTTACTGTAAAAACTTTACGTTAAATGTTATAAGCTAATTTAATGCAGGTTTTGTAATATCGTTCTTTAAATAAAATTTACCATATTCTGTTACTTCTAAAACAATTCAGCTATAAAACTGTTGTTATATGTAAAACCGAAAACTATAATATGCTATACTATAAACTATAAAAGACAATGTGACAGCCCTAGCCAAAGCCACTACGATGTAAAACGACCTCGTTTGCCCAAATTTGAATTATGGTTCAACTTAGGCTATTGAGGACAGACCTTTTCAGTCACAGATCCTCCGCTTATAAGTTCACAAGTAACAACGAACGAAGTTACATATTAATGTAAATTTACGACGTAAGTCAATTCTTGCAGCCCTTGTGATCTATGCAAGTATTGTCACGAATTAGTGTTCAAATCTTTTGAGAGATCTCGTCAGTCTAGGCAAAGCCAGGGCTTGTAGCATGTTACCCACTGACGTAAAAGAAGCTCTGCGCGCAGTACGTTGTCTTGTAAGTGGGGGAATTTGGACTCGGTCATAATGGGTACCCAAGCACAATAGGTTTAAATTTCAGCCTTAGAAGGCCTTACGTTCAAATTTAGTATGCGCCTCTGGCTTTACAAAGTTATGTACGTTTTTAAGATTAGATATCACTTGATATATCGGTGAAGTAGAATTTCGTGAGGAAACTTACACAATTCTTTCCATATTTTTTTCTGAAGTGTCTGACAATGTATACAGTGAGCCCTTTCCTTGTGCAGTAGTTAAATAAGATTTTTGGCTTATTTGACCGCAAGACAAAAGTTTTATAGAATCTATATGATGAACTCTGTATTTTATATATTGACGTATTACTCTATGTATCATATTACTCTTATGACGTACAACTATATATGTTATACTCGGTAGTTTCAAGCCATATTCACCGACTTTTACTATTAATTAATCTAATCAAGAATTATATTTATTATACGCTGCACTCTGTAAACTTTCCTCTGTTATTGTTCGATGCGTTGCATTATTTTGTATGTGACACGGAAGAATGTGCCACGTCAGCACAAGTAGTTAATATGGGTCCGCAAGAATGTGCGCATTAATGTAAGTCGTCACGCGAGCTCGCGTTAACAATGCCTCTAGTAAATTTTCCACCACTGAGAGAAACTGTTTGCCTCTGTCCAGTAGCTATCTCGGTTGGCTAGCGAATTTAGATAAAATCGTTTTTGTAGTTAAAACTAGGCAAATCGATCATTGTGCTTGAATGGAACTTAATTCACAGTTTAAGTTGTTTTTCGTAAGCGCTTGATAATAATTTCGCTTTTATCACCACATTTTGAGTTTTCCTTTTATAAACCACCTCGATATTTACTAATAATTCATGAATGTTCTCACATAACAGTCCAGCTCATGAATGTTATAACTATAATGAGTAGACTTTTTTTTCAAATGAGCAATAACAGAAACTGTTAATGAAACCTGTAGTTATAAAGCCTGTTTTATCTTAGTTGCAATCGCAGTGTATACGATGTTCATATCAGCCACAAATTTATTTTAAATATCTCTGAGTTTTTTCCCACGGTATAATGTACTGTCCAAGCGAGGATTTTTTTATTTAAAAGATAGAATTGCAAATATCGTATAATTTAATGGCCTTTTAATGTAATTGTTTACTGTGTTAAATTATCCGAGGACGATTGAATCTAATGTTCTGTCCTATGGCGCACAGGTTACCGTGTTTGATTCCCAGCGAGGCCGCGATACAACGGCGTTATGAATTTAGTTGAATGTACCGCTGTGATTTTTTACAGCTCTTTAAATCCTCTTTTATCACTGATACATTGACGTATCATCAAGTAACATTGTTCTTATAAGTACAATGTTCTATAAAATTGGGTCCTAATTAATCCATTGTCGTCATACTTTTAATCTTTTTCTATCCATGTTCAAAATATGGTTACGCCACTCGTGTTTACTGTAAGTGTATCGAGGTGTCTGCCCTCCATTCTCTCACAACTCCGCCGCTATCACATCTATGGCGTATATCTGGCGCCTCTTAATTGCTTCAGACTAATAATTATTATCAGTTCGCGTGCGCCGCCCCGCCCTCCAATCAGCTACTAAGATACGCAATTACCAGTACTTCTGTACTACTCCCACACATAGATAAGCGTAAACACGTGTTTCAAGTGTCACTCTGGCGCTGATCACGTGGGACAATGATATTTAGCGAATATGTTATGACAGTGGCATAATAGGAACTCTATCCACACGTTTACACACGCTATCACCCCATATCATATCAAAACAATCTCATGTGCAATTCAATAATAGATAACATACATGTAAATCAGTTGTGATCTTGAATATGATTTGATATTGTTCGAATTTTTATATAATCTTGATAATTCGTTATTTATTTGCTTTTCATTGGTCCGGCTTCGTACCTATTCGTTGTTCTGTGTCTGCGATTTTGATCGCGGAAAATTTATGTGTCAACTGTAAGTAGACGGAGAAGCGAGATACTGGTATCTCGAACGAACGCTTTGCCCGAGGTCCACAACGAGAGAAAAATATAGTTGTTTACGAGAATCTCCTGTAAAAATCGATGATAAAACACAACAAAAGCATTAGAGAGAAAGACCTTTAATTCCTAAAGGTGAATAGCCTCGGTTGCACTCGGACACGCCGTGTCTGGAATAGCGATTATTGTTACCCGAGACTTTACGCTAACTTGAAAAATATGTTACGAAGTGAATTCTTAATCAGGAAAACTTAACAGTTTATTAAGTTTTGTTCCTCGATTTGGCTTAACGACTGATTAAGAAACATTATGTAGGTTCATTGATTACTGGCTGCATAATTCTTAAGTAAAACTGCGTTGCGTGTAGGTGTAGAATGTCTCATTGGTCGTGTTGGTTGCAAGCGCGGCTGCCGATCGAGGTCCTGGATTCAAATCCAGGGTCGGGTACTATTGGATTTTTCTAAGTTACATTTTCTAGTAGTAGCTCGAAGTCTGGATTTGTGCCCGATGTATGGCAATAGACTTACCATCTATTCCATAATGGGACATAAACGTAACTGTTGAAACGTGGGAGTGTACTACACTTCTCTGCCTACCTCTTCGGGGGTTACAAGCGTGATGTTATGTTACGTTGCGTGTAGGTTTATCATTTTAGCGTAGTTATTAAGGTCGATGGTTATATAAATCGCTTGATTGTATATTACACCGGGATTAACAGGACACCTTTTGTTTTGAATATTTTTAAACTTAAGATTCAGTATAATTCCATCAAAATTATTGATTTCTTGAATAATTCTAAGTACAGAGAACTGTAATAGACAACTTTACAATTCCGTTCCGTAATATCTTCCAAAACGTTTTACAGTATCCTTGTTCTAGAGTTAGAATAGAGTATTGAAGTCTTGTTTAAAACGGAACTTTATTAGGTTATGCAAGATTATTAAAGGTTACTATTATATATGCTTAGGATCTTTGACCTCGTGTTATCTCGGCGAGCCTTCGCCGACATCATTCTGATACCTATTTGTTTCTTATCGCCTCAATATGACGTGTGGAGCGGCACTAACCGTTAACTAGTAATTTTATTTTAAAAAATAATAACACGACATACGTAACACGTAACATAACGTAACATCACGCCTGTAATCCCAAAGAGGTAGGCAGAGGAGTATAGTACACTCCCACGTTTCACCAGTTACGTTTCCG
>DWFY01000234.1:0-11077 GCA_018246875.1 Creonpyge creon creon | reverse complement strand
GGTGGGAAACATACAGTGGCTTGATAACGTTTCTAAAATTATTCGCTTAAGGCTACTCTTTCTTAACAAATTATATCGTGAATATATCTGGCACATGAACATTATACCATAACTTTAGGCAAAACTGTGAACATAAAATTGTAAAGATTAGCATAACTATTAAGGTTCCTCCTAGAAAGCAAACAAAATGTAATTAATTTCATAAATTATTAGTCATTTTCTAGAAGAATAATAATTGCCTATCTCATTAACGTCGTCAAAACATGAACGTTGTGACACCAATGAGTGTTTAAATATTTATATTCGCAACATATGGAATCACTTCGAATTTGTTAAATGAAAAAATATTTAACATATCAAAAATGTGATTAAAATTACCAATGACTAAATTAATATAAGTGAAATTATTTTGTGTATCTTTTCTTTATATATTTATTCCTTTCGTACATTGTTTTAATGTAATTTTTTTTATATTCAAATTCCTTACTACGATTAGCGTATTGGAATATTTCGTGAATAAAATGTGTAATGTGTGCAACCGTATTAAAATCATATGATAGTCGTGAGTCTTTCCGTGGATATGAACGTTTTCGGCAACGCGGCATGGTGTGACACTGATACCTAATGCGATTGTCAACTCGGATGTCTTCGAAGTGCGGTATTCGATGTTGTTGTATAGTTTGTGTTACATTTCGACCTTACCAGAAAATCGCTCGGCTCTTTTTCGTTTCCACTCAAAACATTTGCATTTATATCTAATGTTGTTGAACTTTACTTTATTGCAGTTGATGTTGCAGTAATTAATCGTTTAGAGTCGATATGTAACACAACATTAGAGTTGTCTGCATTGCGCGTATGTTACGTAGGTGCGTGGTACAGGATAATAACATAACGTTGATAAACTGTTTTATATAATCGTAAGGCATGTAATGTGCAATAATATATAGTTAGTTATAATTTAACGACCGCATAGATCAGTGTGACTAGTCATTATTTAATACGACCTTTGAAATTTGTACGGTTAGATTATTGAAATTGCGAGCAGTCGATTTAAAATCAATTTTCTTTACGTTTGTTGACTAATGTTTAGAAATTGATGGCTGCGAATGATTTAATGAAAATTAAGTATGCGTGTTTTAATACATTTGGTAGAGTTAAGAATGATAAGCAGTCGAAAGACGATATAAGCAGTGATAGGCTGAGATTTCGACCTCTCGTTCTCGAGCTTAAGGTTCAAATCTGGGTATCGTCACTAGCTTTACAAGATCATGTGGGTTTTTAAGATTAATTGTGACTATCACAAAAAATGTGAGACCTACATACCCTAGAAGTCTATATAACGTTCGCTGAGGCGTGCATAGTCTGCCAAGACGCAGCTGGTCAGCGTGGCTGACTGTTGCTTCGTCCCTTTCATACTAAAGGAGATCTGCGTCCACCTGTGGAACGATACAGTTTTAGGACAAAGAAATATTTCCACTGCGCTTGTTCTATATATAATGATTTGATAAAAGTTGCATTGTAATTACGATAGAAATTTTGTCCTCTAAAAGATTAAAAGAAATAGAGAATTGTGTGCGTGTATCTTCGCTTATTGGAATTAGAAAAGTTGGAAACTAATGAATCATATAGGTTGCATGTGTCTGCCCATCTCGGTGCTGTCCTCGTTTTGTGTTATCACATTTTTGAGCATGAAATCTTCGCTTTATGTGTTGTATCTTGTTCGCGCTGTGTGTCCCAATGAGTGATTATGTTCATGTTGTGATGTATGCATTTTGATACACTAAACTATTCTCGTAACATTATGTTTAATGTACTATTATATGTAATGTAAATTCTTATATGTAATGTACTCCTCGGCCGTTGCATAGGTCCATGGGCGAAGGTGACCACTTACTATCGGGTGGCCCGTCTGCCTGTTTGCCAAGATGGATTAATAAAAAAAAGCATTAAATGTAAAGTGAATTATTTGCTAAAATCAGTTTATATCTTTTCATTCATATTTTACTACTAGACACACGCAACAAATTTTCAGTGCGTCATCGTGTTGTTGAGATTTTGACATTGAAAATAACATAATATGCATATAGTTCGTTGAAACACATAAATATATTTATTATTAACGTAAAAAATATTTCCCTGTTCATTTCCACAAGTAGTTTCCTCTGTGTAAATTCGGACGGCGAGTTGTAATTAAATGCAGAAAATAGTCGTAAATGTTGTTGTTTTAATAAATATAGATGCGAAGCACTCCTCGACCTATTTACAGAATAAACATTCCTTTCGGTCGTTGCTAGGTAATAAAAACATATAATACAGTATCTGTTAACTGCCATCACTCTTCATATTAAATGGGCACTTGTACCTATTCTTATGTGAACTACAATTAATACGTTTCGCTAACTGTTTCATAACGATTCAGTGCTATTTTTTTATGTAAAATATTTGTCTGGTTGTTTGTACTAGGATAAATTATTATACCGACGTATAACATTTTTAGGATTCTCGTCACAGCAGAGTGCAAACATTTTCGTTTCGTATGATTTACGAACTCTCAGTTTCCGCGGACAATATATTTTATCTCTTTTTACTGTACTAGCTATAATTGTGGATGCTATGAATTAACTCAAAAAATATATTGTGTTTGTCGATTTGCTTTTCTTTGAATTAATAAATTAATTGTGTTCAATTTGTTATAGCTTACCCTGAATAGGACACATCAAAACTATATGGTAACTAATGCAAATCTTTTATTCTAGCACTGTGTCTTACTATTGTGGCGTTTGTTTGGGATTGATGGTAAACGAGTGTTGCGCTGTACAGTTTGAGCTGGAGGACGCGGACCGGGCGACGCCGCGCGCAGCTGCCGAGGCGACGGTGACGCTGCCTCTGCGCCGCGCGCCCGCCGCCACCACCGCCACTACCACCGCCACTACCACCGCCAACACCACCGCCAACACCACCGCCATCGCCACGGCCACTGTCACTAACAACATCGTCAGCGCTGCCACAAAGGAAGACATACGCTCCGGTCGGTATAATATTAAACTTTTCTCGTTTTGGTTCAGAACTACGAACTGCGTGGGCAACAAAGTTTTTTGTTGTTTTCTATTTCATATAAACACTGAAACAGTGCCTGTGCTACCGTTCAAGAATATAATATTTTATTAACATTATTTATGTTCTCTTCGAAGTTCAAGTAGAGTCAAATCGATCTCAAAGTGGTTTTAACGGGAAGTGATGTGTTTTTAGAAAACGTATTATGTAATTGTTGTTTTATTTTACTGTCTAATAAACGAATGTTTTCCCTTGATTACCTTAGATGGAAATCAGTTTAAGATAAGGCCTAGTATTCAGTTACATTATCATAAGTCTGCGTGTATTGTTTGCCCCGAAAACGGATATACAAAGTCACTAAATGAATTTAGCGCATTACTAGGAAAAACATTAGTATATTGATTTAAATCGTTGTTGAACTTACATGTTAATTATGGTGCATGCTTTGATAGAATTTGCAATGAATCCCAGATAAGGAATTTTTATAGGTGTTACTATATTCGAATGTCTGTCATTGATTTGTTTTAAATGAATGTCGTTACTTGTACGGTTACATATGAGGTTTAATAGAATACTGTGATGTAGGCGAGGAGGAGAAGGAAAGGGAGAGCAGTTCAGAGAGCAAGTCACCTAGCAACTCTTCGCCGGCCAGCACGCAGGCCGCGCTCAATGTGATCCAGCGCCGTCGCCGGCCCAAACGTCGCTCCACCGGCGTGGGCCAGGTCGACATGGATGTAAGTTATAATTGTTATTAATCATATCCTACCCTAACCCTATCCTATCCTTAGGGTAGGATAGGATAGGCCACAAATCCACACTCGGAACCACTACTAGAAATTTTAATTTTAGAAAAATCCAATAGTACTCCACTTGGGATTTGAACCCAGGACCTCTCGATACTAATTTATGTGCTATTATTGATAACATTTTTTTTTATTTGTATCTGCTTCTTTTACTACTTCCGTCTAAACGATAATGAATTTGTTTATTGTGACCACGACTTGTAAAAGTTGACTTTCTTATATTTATGTAAACCAACCTAAATTTGACCGTGTTATTTTCCTTATAAAGTGTTCATATTATTTTAACCTATGATACTATTGTACGTTAACAGTCGAAACTGTCAAATTTCCTTTTTCATTTCCGCGTTGTGTACGAAGTGAGTCATCCAGTGGGTTTTTCGAAGTCTCTTGTACACTCTATATGGCAATATCATTGGATTGAGACGTTTGCTTTTAGGACATCGTTAACGACCGCGGCGGAGGCGGCGAGGGCGATGTCGACACAGAAACCGTTCAGGTGAGTCGCTGGCATTAAGTATAAGTAACACATCTGTGAATACTAACGTTTGTTCAAGGATTCTTTCAAATCAAAGTGGATTTTACAGTACGCGACAGCGTTAGTAATACTCGCTGTACAATATACATACAATTCTATACAATAAATATAAATAAAGTTTTTGTAGTAGGAGGTTCACACACTGGGCAGGATGTCGTATTATTTGCGAAGTACACATTGCATTAGACAAACCGTGTAACATTGAGAAGTAAAACGATCAGTCATACAGATGTAAATTTAACACTCAAACACTGCAGCCTAACAGTGCACAGTATTTTGATGCAAAGTCACGTTTTTTACACGTGTTCCACTAGGAATATCGCTCCTGCTAACCCACTGCAACTGAGCGCGCCACAAATAAATATTTGTGTTTGATGAATAAATATTTTGTTTCGAACGAAAACTATTATCAAACTTCTCGTATTCCTTCCTACCGATACATGTAATGAAAACAGCGGAGTGAGATGCGTTATTAGATTAGATTAAGAGAGATATGTTCGCGAAATATAGACTGTTTCCATGTCGCTTTATCCATAGTTTTACTGCTTGAATGCTGCCAGTATCTTTTCCGTTACTGAAGAAGTCAGCAATTATGACTTTCACTTATGACAATTCACTTTTCGAAATCATCGTGGATGGATCCATAATGGTACATATGTACATATAGAATGATGAGGAATACTATGAAACGTTGTGTTAGGGAGAGAGGGTTTGCGTTATTTTAACTATTTACCTATTAATTTGCCATTATTAATATTTTAAAGCTACAGAAGCCTGTTTAAATTTTCGTTAAATCTCTGTTTTTAAATTATTTCGTTTCTCGGCGAACTCTTTTAAATAATGCGAATATCCGGACATAACTCGTGAACCAATGTCCAGATTGCGGATTGTGGATTAGAAAAAGAAAACATACATTCAATTATAATAGAATGTATGTTGCGGATTTATGTAAGTACGTAATTTACCTTTGTCCGCTGCAGGGTTATTATTAAACTGTGTTATATAAAGCGACTTGGATTTCGTTATTACTGAGGCGGATGAAATGAAAATTAAAAGGGCGCGTGCGTCTCATACTGTTTTGATCTTGCCACTTGAAATGAATGAATGAATGATTTACATTTTGCTCCATCGCCAAGTGTTCGTGCCGAAACGGAAAAAAATATTATTAAACCGAACCACGCTCTTAAATTCAATGACACCATTTATCTATCATTTCGGAATTGTTACATGTCCACGTATAAATAGATACTATTGTTCTGAGAAAGTGGGAATGGAGACCAACAGGTCAAACACCTTGCCGTTAAGACAGACATGAGACAGATATTAATGACAACCGCTTGGCTCGTTCCTATTCGATTCGATGTTCTTACACAATAGAAGATAGTTATTTTTGCGGCAGTTCTATCGCCGTACCTGCGTTTATCGGGAATGATTTTTATATTTATTATGCGTTGTCCTACTTTAAATGGTGTAGACGCCTATGGACCACAAGTAAAACGTGCACAAGTACATACAGTACAATATACAAAAACGGTCTAGTCAGTAGTCTTTCCGTAGGAGATACATAGTTTGTTTATCGTATGTGAAATTTATTTCACTACAAGTCTATTATTAGTTTTGTTTAAAAATCGGTTTTTTTTTTCAATCGATTACAAAACAGCGATATTTCGCCGCAGACGCTTGCCTAATTTTCCTTTGTGTCTGTGTGTCAGTTTGTAAACACGCGTCATCATGTATGACAAGTCCAAGGCGGTGTATTAATTTTAAGGACAGATTGTCACCTGTGCCACATTGTAACTATTGTCGTTAGATGTATTTATATATATAAAAAGATCGTCATAGGTCGGACTTCAGTTCGCTTGAGAATGATGTTATTCATGTTCGCCTAAAGTTACACTCGCAGTTTTGAAACGTCCGAAGCGTCATTTCATGCTCGTACATTGTATGCCGTGTTGGCGTCAACAAACAAAGAGCAATGCTTGATGTTTTTCGGCAACTCACTGCCGCCGCAGCATGAAGCACAATATGACAAATTGACAGCAAACGTGAGATGTAGCTACACGCCCACCCAATTCACACATGTTTGACGTGTGAAGTACATATATTAAAGACATTTTTAGAGTCTTCCGTGTACTTCGTCGTAATGCGTTCAAAATAAATGTTAGCTACGTCAATCTACCGCATATCGTATTTTTCTTGCAGGCAGTTAAGGTCGCGGTCACACTAACCGTGTACGAGAAGAGATTTGAGCAAATGTTTTATCACCGCTTTGACTTTCGGCTGAATATTGTTGCGGTATAATTGTCGCGTGTAATTAATTAGTAGACGACAAGATTAATTATAATGTATTAATATTCACGGCGAATGTGAGTTTTTACTCGCTTAAAATGCATATTTATAAAGTGTCCAGTGTGAAACTTGACAAATTGGCTTCAATCCAGATGTTACACACCATTATAAACGACTCATAAATTAGGACGTGCTGTACAATGCTCCGCGGACTCGTCACCGCGAGCTGTATTTTTACGAGCATTTGGGATTTGGCCATAAACAGTACTAAGTTATCATATGAAAATAGCGTTTAATTGGATTTTCTTTTGATTGAAGTACTTTAAGATTAGCGTTATTTGTCAGATGTTTTAATTTACTTTTCTAATATTGGCAATAATTCTTTGTTAGTGATTAGTTACCTTTAAGCAAAATAAAAACACATACTAACGGCCCTGACCCAGAGCGCGGACGGTTGGTCCCTAGCGGTTATTTTCATCATTTTCACCATCGTTTTCGTTCTCTTGAAAACAATCAACCCAAGTTGTTTTTTTTTTAATTTAGCTATAGGCTCCCGTTTGACTGCTATCCCACCTCATGGAAAGCAGGATGCAGCATAGGATGTAGCAGGCTTGCCTAGGAAGTGCCTATTCATTCTTGTCTTGAATAACTCCAGGTTGTATGAAACGGGAAAAAGAGACGCCGGCAGGGAATTCCACTCTTTCGCAGTCCTGGTATTGTTAGGTTAACTAAATCATTACGGAGGCCTGGAGAGTAGACTCTGCACTTATTTCACGTACAGGTTGAGTAATAAATTGTCTTCGTGTCAATCCACAATAAAACAGACCGGTAGAGTAATTCCGTGCCTTATCCAGTATTGCTGCTGATAACTGTTTAATGTGTATGGACGTTAGCGACACCATGCTCGGGCGGCCTTAAAATACACCTCCGATGAACATGTTTTAGCGAGCGAGAACAGAATCACGCCATCGCCATATTTACTGAGAAACGTAAAAACAATCCGGGTTTAGTACTTTGTTTTATCTCGAAATCTAACCAGTGATACCAGTGGTATACCACACGTTATTTATACAATGACTCACGATTACGTTTTGCATTTTGAAGGGAGCGATTCATACGGAAATTCTGCCTCGTGTGAATCATGACTTTAAAAACATGCACCGTGTCCTCACATCTTATATTTAATATCCAATTATGGGTATACGAACTTGACAATGTTATAAAGTGTTTTGCAGTTATTTATATATATTAAATTTACGTACTTGCGATGTAGACATTTTTTCAATTAATACATTGCTTGTGTGATCCTTGTTATCGACTGATTTATTCACAAATTTCATATCACTTTTTGAGACATCGCTGTCTATTACTATTTGCGCACAAATATCAGACGTGTACTTTTAAATTTCCGTTAACCAAAAGCCGAAAATCTATTATGATATTGTAAATTGTAACACGGACGGGTTATTTCCATTACATCCGATTATACATATTTTGCAACAGTGTAACGGGCCCAATAAGCAACTGTCAAATCACCGGTTGAAACGTATATAGGTATTATACTCTGTTAATGCGACAGTAATGAATCGCTAGTGAAATTTTATGTGCCTTTTGGAACTTTATTATTTTTAGCTTGTCTGTCGATGACGGGTGTATATTTCACTGGTAATGCACACATGGCTGTATGACGTCACCGGCTAGCTCTATTGTTTACTGCCCGCCAGCGGTGTATTAAAATACAGTTACTAGTAAATGAAAATAAATAAATATGTAACATGATTGTAAGCTAAAACGACATTCAACACGAAAGTATTGTTTCGTTGAACGTAATAATATTTCACTTTTTGACGGTCAACCTAACCTGATTTAGCTATGTTGGATCTGTCGAGAAAATAGGATCATAATACGAGTCTTTTGTAACATAGTTTCTAAACTATTTCGGTCGATTTCGAATGCGTCGTTCAAAATTCCAGTCATCTACATTAGAGTGCTCCAAACAAGACAGAATTTGGGTCAGCAGTCGTTTGAACCAGAAATACGTAAACTTGAAAATAGATTTCGCATTTAGCATCTTAGCACAAAGACAATTTTATTGGCTCCAATGAATTTTGTAAATTTATTTTGAATAAAAGATGTGACTCTACCGAGCTCATAGTATTTTCTCCGTACTAATACAATCAATTATTTCACAGAGCATTACAGTTGTATTCCGCTTTGATAAATTGCTACATATTTTCCTTTAATGGGTACGAGCGTGCGCGATATTGTATTTATGGTAGATATAATGTATTACGATCGTTAGACGGTTGCGCGAACGCTTATTTTTAGCGCATGCGTACCTGAACCAACAAGGCGGGCGGTACGCGGTAACGACATAGGCTGGCCTTCAAACCATGCCATGCTAAAGAAGAACCCTTGCTGACAGACGAGGCGTCTCCGATAATTATATTGTTGTCTCTACACTCTATTTCCGATGCCACCCTTGAAGCTAAGCTTTCAGGACTTATGGCTACGCGACATTGACGGCCGCACCGCTTTCGTTATATTTACAGGTGATCATTTCCTCACGTGCTCCTGTGGATATAGCCATCTCATAGTTTAGTGCGTCATGGTGATGTCTCGCTCGCACATTTCTATGGAACAGTGTTGTACGTGGGCGTCGACAATATTTTCACTGTGTAGAGATTTATAAGACTTGGAAAACAGTCAGTGTAGTTTTCTACGCCGCAGCGAGCGGCTGGCGCTGGCGCCGTATTTCGGTTTTAGACACGTCTTTGTGGGATGTAAGCAAAAATGAGTCGAAAGCAGGATAGGTACTCGACACGGCCGAGAAGTCTCACCTCCCATTACGGCTCCTCGCCGAGCATGTTAGGTTCGATGTTTAGTGGACAATATAATCCTTATTCGAACTCTTACAGTTCTAACACTTACAGAAACTATAACCCCTACACTGCCGGTCTCGGGAGGCCTTCCTCGAACCTCGGCATATATGGTGGGACCAGTTCCGGTTACGGTGGGGTGTATTTGAGTGGAGCTACTTTAGGATCTTTGAATTTAATGACTCCAGTGTTAAAAAAGTTGGACAAAAAGTTGTTGGCGAGTCAAAAAAATTTCAAGCCTAAGTTAGTGCCGCCGGTGAAAGTACAGGAGCCGCAGGTCGAGGTTCCAGCGGAGGCCGAGTTGGATACACCGCCAGTGAGACCGGAAAGGAAGTCGCGGGCGTTGAATAAGAGTAACGGACTTAACATGGAGAGATCACGATCGCTTACATCCCTCGATTCGGTGGCGGGACTCGCCTCGCGGTCACTCAGCCTCAACTCGCTCGCATCGGATGGATATTGTGTATGTTTTAATACTTAATAATACTTTCCGAACATTTGTTTTACATCATCTCATATTAGTGTAATCTTTTATATGTTATTCAAGCCGGGAATAGAAAAAGAACTCAATTAACTCGAAACAAGTTTTATAGTTCGTTCAATTTATAAATTTATTCATTTTAATTCATTCAATTTGTCCAGTCTGTTCTAATGTAGTCAGTGTCTTAAAATGATTTAACATGAGCAGCTGAAGAGTGAATTTTACAGTTCATCAGCTGACGTGATTGGGAACTGTGCAGTCGTGTAACATCGAAGTTATTGACATAAATACAGAAACAATAGAGTGATTGCAATTAATTGATGTGAGCAAGAGCGACCCACGCTTTCTTGCTGTGATCTAACCACTATTGTTAATGTTTACAATCGACTGTTATAGTTCGACCGTTTTTTTTTTACGTATTTTTTTTCAATTTCCTTCATATACTTATAAAATCGTACTTCATATATTTGTTTTCCCGCACATGAAAGTAGTTTTTCATATTCCTCGAAAACTGTAGGTGATTCGATTCAGCGTAATGAAATGATTTGTGGTTGTAAATAAAACGTTTGAACACATTTTATAAAGCATATATTGTGTAGAGTACGAAAATAGAATTTTACACGTTCTCAAACATCAATATCTGTAGAAGGGTACAGTTTGAGACAATACGAAATAACTATTGATAGACTTAACACACCCTTGTCTTTCGGTCGCCATTTTATTTGGAGAGAGACTCAGTCGGTCAAGTTCAAATTTACAATATACATATGTATTACGTTTTGCCAAGATGGTGATCTCACTAATGAAATTGTCGAAGCGCAAAACAATTATTGATAGAATCGTCTAATAAAAGATATGAAATTGTACAACTAGATTCACTTATAGGACAATCATTAATCCGTTATTTTTACTTACGCACAAGGCAGCGTATGGATAACGAGTAACTACATAGAATATTTAAACGATCCAACTCTTTCGATATATGCATGTGCAGTAAACAGAACAAATTTCGAAAACACATGTCGAGCCTGATTAT
>DWFY01000233.1:0-11080 GCA_018246875.1 Creonpyge creon creon | reverse complement strand
GTTATATTTGTTTCTCGTTTAAAAGTGTTGTAAATATATTGCGACCATTATATTCGCTTTCAGATGAAATACGAAAACCGTTTACGGAAACCGTAAAAGTGTAAATCTGCCCTTACCTGATATTCGACGTTGCGTAATATCGTATGGGTCCTGTTTTGCGAGTGCTGATTTTTTCCTCCTTATTCCGATATAATAACTGACTGGTTGTTTGGTATATAGCTGATTCTAGAATTCTTTGTTTTTTGTTGTTGTTTAAACAAAGTTATTGTCCTTCGAATAACCCTTGTCCATTGTCTTTTTATTACACTTTAATGATCGAAAGTTTAAAAAAGATCCTGCGGTGTTTTTTTTTTAATTTATGCTATTTTTATTAAATTCTCTACCAAAGTAAAAGAGGTTGTGGTTACAATCCTAAAAATTAGTGTACCATCTAGTTTTAGATGTCTCACAATATTATAACGTCTTTTATACATTGTTGTGTAAAACGTCTGCATATATTATATGTATTTTATTATTTATAAATCATATGTATATATTAATACAAAATTTGATTTTACTCTAGTTTCGATATGGTTTTCATCATAGCGATCGTCTTCATTTTCATATCGACAATAAATTTAAAAAAAATTCAAATATCCATTAAGTTATACATATGTATTTGCGTTTTCGAAATTGTTGTTCCTAATAAGTTCGTCTATTTAACTAGGAGTCGTAACCTGAACAAAGTCTCCATGTGCACATATATCGACGTGCTGGCAATCAAGCACGAGCGTGGGTGAAACGTGACCGAGTGCGAGTATTTAATGTTCCGAGGTCCGCGTAACATATTCGTGAGTTTAGGTAATCTTCAGTTGCAATTTTACTACTCGGCCTTCGGTTTCTGGGCGAGGACGTTACGCTAATGCGCGAATGTACTGACGACTGATTGACATAAGTATTTCATCATTAATAACACATCTATTTATACTTGTGTGTCGGATTCCGTCTATTGAAATTGTATCGTGTAAATTGCGTTTCGTTGCACTTTCGCTGATGTGTCTAGACCTGCAGCGACATATACAGACTTGACCTTTGAAACATCCCTATTATATATTACAAGCTCGGTACTGGTGAACGCTCCTCTGAGTACCTATTCCGACAAATACAGGCGTGATATTATATTATGCTATACAGTGCAATCCGATATATTGTAATATCAAAAAACAATCCTTACAATAATTTTTATAGTATTGTATGAATTTAAGCCAAGCCTTGAAATGTTAATAGACACTATAGAAACGAATGTTACACTTTAGTACCGATAACAACATGCAGGTAACAATAAATTGTTAAGTTCCTATAGCATAACAACGGTTGTTAATTCATATTCAGGTCATATATGACACGTTACATAGTCTTTGCATTGGTGTGACGTCATATTTACAAGCGGTGTACCACGTTCATTAATCAAATTTGTATGATGTAACGTGTTTAAATTAATATTAAATAGCTGGAATGTGTTAGTGTGTAACGGTTTTAAATAACGTTCGCAACTAGAATTTAAAATTCTTAGTGTTTTAATAACTACTGCACGGTCTCATTGTCTATTTAGTGTCGGTTGGTAGGTAACGAATTTAGGGTTGTCTTTAAGTTTGCCTTTTATTGAATCTGCGTTTTTATCAGTAAGAAAATAAGTAATTAAATAATGTAGAATTCTTCAAGGCGAGACTGTATAGGGACCTAGACTGCTCTTCACTTAACATCATGTGAGATCGTAGTCAAAGGCAAGTCTTACACATTATACAAATATATATAACTTTACTGTTTATTTGTTGATTATATAATATATTTTTTAAATTATTTTCAGATTTACTTTATCTCGCGTGTTTATATATCACAATAAATTACTATTATGAAGAGGGTGTCTAAGTCTGTTGGACGTTCACATTATTATATAGGTAGGCAGAAGAGCTGGCGAGCCTATTTCCTGCGCTAAGGGTCCGTCTCGACTGTCAAACAACCCATAGAATGTTATAACAACTAATATGAACCATCTGTTACAACCGGAAAAGTATAAAATATGTAAAAATATCTTTACACACACTAAAGTGACAATAAGCGTTGTTAGCGTTAATTAGGTGCACAGTAATAATATTGTCAGGTTAAATAAAATTATTACATACATTTTATGATAATAAAATTATCGTCTTGTGGATGATCTTTCGTACACGTGCGCGGTCGGAGCGAGACGCTTGGCTTAATATCATCCACAGGTCACCTTGATCTTGCATTTCGGTTATCTAACATTTATTATAAAAGTCCTATTATAATATTAATCATGTCATTACCATAAATTGATGCAAAAAATAAAGAACAAGATGACAATACATAGAAACGATGGATACATGGAATATTTAAATTTTTATTACTTTTCTGTGTCTCATATGATTTTATTGTTATTTAATTTATGGACAAAATATTAACATTTGAATGTAATAAATAGAATGAAGAAGTACATCGGATTTGTAAGGATTGGGATATTTGCCACTCGGTGCTCTCTGCCTACCCCGTATTAATATATTTTATTTCATTTATCTTACAGCAAAAAGTGGAGTCACAATATTAGCGGTTATTGGTGTTTTAATTTGAAGTTTAAAATTGTAAAATTGTATCATGACACCCACACTCCGAAACCAGACGGCTATTAGCCAAGTGATAGAAATTCGACCTCGAAATAGGTTATTGACTAAGTCAAAGACGGTTAATCGTTATAAGAAGAATTTAAATTACGTATAGAAATGCCAAGTAAATTGTCATTCGTAGTAAACGATGGCGGGGTACAACTGAACTTTAATAAAGATCACCATAACCTAAGCAACCTAAACTCAGCAAAATCTAAAAATCATCCTCAACAGTATTACCGTGGCTTCATCATAATGATCATCATTAGATGTTTAAGTCATCATTAATGAAACATTTAAGTGCTAATCTCGATGGATATTTCTAGAAAAAAAAAGGAAATCTAATATTTATGTCGTTAAAGCTAATTATTCGTTTGATGTCGCCGTTTCAAATTGCTTCTCTTTATACGTTTTATATTGCCTCTCATGTCGTTTTCGTAAGAGCATTTGAAGTTATTGAGCTTCCAGTAGATTGGGTCTATTTAACAGAGAGAGAAAAACTTATGAGATAAATTTGTACACCATTGGTGTTAACGTATGAAAGTAAATTGAACATAATATTATTATACTATTACGGTGTAGACAAAAACCAGGTGCGTAATATATCCACCCTTATCGACCTGACGTATTTCTTTAACGTTCATCATTCGCTTCATACGCGCGCGCCCATTTCGAGACTAAGTGGATGGATTGGGACATCCTACGCTGCGTCATTAATGTCGCTGAGCAGGGATTACGGGCCTCGAGGACTTCCTCTTTACCCGAGCAGGTCTCATGAGGACACAGCCCCATGGTGTTGAACACTCCGCCTGTATGAGACTAAGTTTAACATTATTGGTACCTCAGTAGGTCCAGTGATGTTGCGTTATTGTGAGATGAGCATTAATATAGTCCAATGCAAACATTGCTCCGTTCAAATCCATATAGTTATCCGGACGGCCATGGAGTGGGACACCCCACCGGCATCTGTTTCTGGACACACATAAGCTAGCACTCTTCAGAGTAAGAGTGAACAGGCTTTTTTAGATATGCATGGTCCATCATAGGGTACAACTGCGCTTTTCGTCATGCTTGTTCGCGGCCAGACGCTTGCCTATCATACAATAAATAAAGAGATGTAAGTAATAATTTATGCAGTCCTCTAACAAATTAATGAAATTCTATGCTAAATATTTCCGGTTTAAGTGATTTGAATGCATTAGTATTATTATGGATGAGCGGAGTTAACCTCGACTGTATCTTTTAAAATGTCAAAATAAATTTGTCTCCACTGTTATCATAGAATATATTACACAATAATTAGATGAAAATACATTTTGTCTTATGTTTATTTAATATGCTAAACGGATCTTAAAGGCCAGGACTTTAACAGACGAACGTGTAAGACGACTTTAATGAATATAGAAGAGGCGCAAGAAGTTGGTCAGGTCCATAACCGATGAAAATACTTGTCCTCTGCCTACTTCTATAGAAAATAAGCGTGACAACATGTTTGTATGTAACTATTGTTATTGGGCAGAAAAAGAATTGTTTAAAGGTTAGGTGTTCGTTTTTTTATTACGGTAGATCAGCTGCATCACTAAGCAATTACTAAAATTACACAATATCCTTATATCGTGTCTTTTTTGCATTGACGTCACAAATTTGCCAAGGAAACAATTGAATTACAAATTTTGACTTCTCATTAGCATTCTCCATAGCCGAAAATCTTTAAAATGTTCTGAAGTATCATAAACACATCTCTTAATGTTTTCGGTTTTTGTGGATTATTTCCAATGGCTTGTGCGTTACGTGTGTATATTTCGTATGCAGGACGAGCGTAGGACGATTTCGGACGTGTTTAATCCCGCGCCTGCGTGATGGTGTGGTTATATTGATGTAATACTAAGCATTACACTGATGGTATCTTTTTACTTTGACGTTATAAAAATTGGCCTTGGCAGTGGATGTTAATTTTTTTTTTCCAAAGTTTTTTTATTGCGTCGATTGCGTAAAGTAGTTTTTCTATTCCTATTACAGTATATGTAAAGGTTAAGAAAAATCCACTACAATATAAAAGGGTCTTAGGAGAACGTACTTACATTATTATGTACTGTGATACGAATCTCCGTCCGAGTGAAGGATAGAATCGTTGAATGTGGCATATCGGAGATGGCGTGGTACGAGTCACGATGGATTAGACCAGCGACGGTGCTACTAGTGGCATATAATCTGTTTCCATTGCTCTGTAGTTGGGTATACACTCAGTAGTGATCGCAAGGGATTCTATAGTTCACTTGGTATTTGATGAAATGTAAGATGTCTTATTTTAAAATTGTGTGTTTTTCTTTTCACATGCTGGAAAGGCAAGTGTGCGTGTAGATCTCACCATTATTGATATTGAGTGTCGGATAAAAATGAAATTACATAAATTGTGCAAATACGTAGTGACCTAGCATGTCTGCCCACCTCACACCATTTACACAAGATCACTGTGCAAGCAATATTGTTCAAGAAATAAGTTTATTAGTCATTCTTCCGCACGCGAAATTTGAAGTTAAGATTGTACGTGGTAAAATATCTTGACCGCTTCTTAGTAGGTGTCTCTAAGTTGAGATAAATGTCTTACAAAAACGTTGACAATAATAGTTTGGGGACATTTATCTTAGTGATCGCCTCCACGCGCCTGTCACCAACGTTGTAAAATACAACAGTGTCATTTGTAACAGTTCATTCTGAAACAGGACAAATTGCTTACTATTTTAAATTGATATTAAGAATACGGAATTACCTTAATCTGATTCCGATTTTCCAAGATGTATCCGTCTTCATCACTGATCATTGGTTATTGTTGGGAATGGATCTGTCGTCCAATTTTAACTTAGGCCGCTTCATAGAATCTCAGGCTAAAACAGCGGCGAAAAAACTTGACATCTTGAACAACGTGAGGCGGTACTTCACGCTCGAGCAACTGCTTGTTTTATACCAGACGCAAGTGCGATCTTGCATGGAGTACTGCTGTCACCTATGTGACGGATCTGCCACGTATCAGCTGGATGCCTTGAACTCTGTGGAGAAACGTGCCAGAGGACTCATTGGTAACGATAAACGTATAGATTCCAAACTGCATAGCCTTGAACATTACCGCAAAGTTCCTCGTCTTGCAGTTTTCTATCGGATACATTTTGGGGACTGCGCACAAGAGCTCCATAATTTGATTTCACCTACTCCGTTCTACCATCGGACGTCCAGACGTACGGCAGGGTACCATCCACATCTTATAGACACTCCTTTGAGCAGGACAAACTGTTTCACTAAATCGTTTCTGCTACAGACTATGAAAGAGTCAAACTCCCTGCTTGCGTCTCTTTTTCCCGATTCGTATAACCTGGAATTATTCAATACAAGAGTGAATAGGCATTTTCTAGGCAAGCGTGTTACACCATAGGCTGCATTTCGCTTTCCATCAGGTAAAATAGCAGGCAAACGCGAGCCTCTAAATACCTCACGTCTTGTTATTCCTAACAATCAAAGAAATATTGATGTTTATTTCATCATAAACGGTTTTTTTCTCTTTAAAATAATATCCATATAAATTATTACTTTCATTAGCTTCCTGCCTCCCACAGTACGCACGGTACACCCCCAAATAGTTGACCTAGAGACAAAAAAATTAGTGAAAGAAAACTCGGCACGCTTTTTAAAAGGTATTCGCACTGTTAAGATGTCAGTGTTTAAAGTATTCCTTCCACAGTGTACTGTGGAGCCAGCAAACGCACTTATGCAAGAACAATTCAATATTATCAAATCGGTGAGATCTATGCCATACGAATTTGCATGGTATTGACCAACGGATCGTGTGCTTAGGATATTTGCACAAGAGTGGTCGACTGTGTGTTAAGTGCCTTCTCGTGTAGCTGGTTTTCGATATCAACATTAAAGTTTTGCCACGGGCTAGTTTTTAATAATTTCAATAATTTTCAAGTGTCTCAAATAGCTCAGTGAATTGCTCGATAGTACAATCTTGGAATTTATATTGCGCATTTTATTAAACCTTTTCTTAACGAATGAAACTTACGCTACTATAACTCTATGTCGCCTTGGTTTAAGATATTTAAAAGTTAGCTTAAAGCCTTTGGGTTAATACAAGCTTAGCATTGCGCTTTTACAGCATATATAAACGATGGAAAGTTTTAAGATAGAAAAATCATAGTAGAAATATATTATTTATGACTTTCTGTAGATTTGTAAAAGATGTGTTCATTGTTGAACTGGTAATGATAATTTGTGATTTTTAATTTTTTTGGTATTTTCATTTCTTTACTTTCATCATATATGTATGTATATAATCATCTAGAGATTTTAGTTGTTCCTTATCTCTTATTTACTTAACTACCATCAAGGTCGCCAGAGCAGTACGTACAACGTACATATGTTTACGTTATATAAAGAATAATAAACGAGATTTTTGTTTTGTTTCCGACGTGAAGGTGAACCCTTTTTTTGGTGTTCTCCAGCTGAATCATTACAAGTGCTCTTATTTCTGTCTCCAAGCAGCAGAACGTTCATTGTCGCGCTCCTATTTGAAGGTTGTGATGGGGAGATACAAGTTAAAATAGGAGGGAATCGAGTTCAGTCTATATGAAGAGCACCGTGTCTCAGTTTAACCCTGGCTACTACTTTGGTATTCACAATAGGATATAGATGTTCCCGAGCGGTATTGTACAATCAATATCGACATGCCTGTTCGCTACTTGTATAACACGAAAAATGCCTACAGTATGAAAGTGAAACCTCATTCCCACGGCGACGCGAGTGAATAATAGTAGTAGATAACATTCGTCCAAATATAGATACGACGATAACTGAATTAGCACTTGAAAGACGTAAAGAGGCGTAGAGCATAGAGATCACGGATGGTATTATGTCAAATATGGGTAAAGATAGCAATATCCTAATTACAGATGTTAATGTAAAATAATAAAAGTATGATGAATATACATTGGATTAAATCGCTGTTTAATTTGTTACTCATAGGGGAGTAAGAAATCTTTAAAACCGGCGTACGTGTAAGAGAGTGATGAATGTAGAAGAAGCGTGTCAGGCCTGTAAGGATAGATATATTTGGCACTAGGTTTTCTCTGCCTTTCTCGCAAGGGACCTGGCGTAACGATGTAATAATTAAAACTCAATTCTTAAAATCACCAACAAGTGATATAGTATCCATAAAGAATGTGAGTTTAGGAATAAAGGATCCGAAATAATCATAACTAATCTTTCCGTACGTAGTATTTGAATGGATAGACGCCGAGGACAGCAGAATACCATGAATGTCCTAGTTCCTTGATCTCGTACGTGCTGAATTCATTGTTCTCTTCTGTTATGATCACGCGACAGTTTGAATATCGTAAGTACATACGTACGTATTATAAATGCAGGTGGCGTCAGAAGATGTGTTTTAAAAACAGTTTTAGGTGTTCGCGTTGTTAAAAAACATACCTATGTATATGTCTGTTAAACCACTTTTTTTGATAAACAAGTGTAGCAAGTTAAGTGGACTTTTGAAATATCTTTTAACCTTTAAAAACGTTTGAAAAAGTTAACCTTGCAATTAGTTTTCTAATGAGAAAATTTTCTTGTTTCTTAGCTCAATTTCTTAACAACCAACCCTAACCCTAACGTAATGAGTTCCCGTAAGAGGGGTGAATTAGTTTGCATATTTTAATCTCGAGATTGTTAGTTGGAACGACAGAAACAATCTGAGACATGTCAAATGAATATATCCGGTTTCGTATTTAACTTTAGAGGCTTAAAAAATCCTATCAAAGTAGATATTAATATTATTTCGTCATAGTAGGGCCCTTGCGGGGTAAAAAGAGAACACCGGGTGCTAGATTCAATGTGCTTCTTCTAAATTAATCACACTTTTCATACTAAGCAATAATACACTCACATTATTTACTTTCAACGTCTTGCATTTCGAATAAAAAAGTAACAATATTAATTAATGCGTATCAATTATTGTTACAACGTACCATCGGCACCTATTACAAATAGCTGGAACCGCGGTAATTTACCCGAAAGCTAGAACGCTGAATGGTGTAGGCAGGCAGAGACTTAATCACATTAACACAACAGTGTCCTGAATAGCCAAAGCACAACATTTCGTAAGGATGCATAGGTCAATTTAAAGCCCGTCTAAATTAGAAACACATTTTGGGTAGTATAATAATTAGTAGTCTGTTCTGGATTTGAAAGCGCTAGTACGCCCACAACATCTATTTCTTCCGGTTGGCAGCATCGAGTTCTGGTTAGTACGAAGCGGTATACACACACACGTACAAAAAAATAGTGATAAAAGTATAGTAACATTAGATGCAGGTCTGCTTGCCTTCGGTACAAGTGTTGACATTAATAAGAAATGAAGTTTAAATCATTTTACTTATATCGAAACAGTGGATTTTATTTTTAATAGCGCTGATAACGGTAGTATCATTTTGTTGTTTTAAGATTTGTCCTGTTTGTATGTGTGCGTTAGCGTGACCCTGTGTGCGTTATGTACATTAAACATGATCGTACCATGCCGTAATCCAAAGTTGACACAAATTATACCATGAATATTTATGCTATCGAAACCAATCTCACTATCTTACCGTGGCTGGTTTAACGACTTGTTCCCTACCTTGTGGTAGAAGACCCACCGACGATAGATACGCTAACGGCTAATGGAATTAAATAAGGAACAAAACTATACCGTAAAGTAGATTCAAACTATTTTGAATGCCAATTGCACACGGTTAACAATGAAAAGCTCAATTGAACGCTCGGAAATATCAAAATTCAAAATTGTTTATTTCTTCACCGGGTCAACATATACATCTAATGTATGCCAAAATCAGTGAGGTAAATAAGTGCGGTAAACTAAAAGAAGGAAACATGAGTGAAAACATATTCGGAACGCCTAATCGACACGTCGTAATTTTTTTAGAATCTCACTTTTGTGTCCACTTTTCTTTACCATTCACTTTTCTGTAACCTCCAATTCGTCTTTGCAATCTTTATTTGCAATATGAGCATTAATGTCATGATATTAATGTTTATTTATTTTATTAGCTTTACTGTTATTTCTTTTGCTATTAATGGGACACGTTCCTTAGACCCTTTTATAATTGCAGCCGGAGACAGTTTTGGTATAAGAAACGCCCACGAGAACCTAGCTGTTTCATGCACATTTTATATTACACTTGTGTTATAGTTTGTAACTATAAATTGATTGTACTGTTAAGCGAACACATAGTAAGATATTAGTAAATTCAAAAGCACTTTATTTTGCTTTCATTGATTACTTTTAAGTTTACTTTGTATTTGCAATCCACTTATTATAAATATAAGAAAAGCTTCCTATCATCTGAAGTATTTGAATTACTGTTGTGTAAGAATATAATTATGCTTACAATAAAGGTATTATATATTAAACGTAAACGTAAAATTCACGCCTGCAATCCCCGAAGAAGTAGGCAGAGGAGTGTAGTACACTCCCACGTTTCTGGAAATTGACAAAAAAACTAAAAAAATGATTTTCGGTTTCCATAATACAAAACATTGATAAATGTTTTCAATTAGACAGGGTAATAGGTTTTATAGGCGTATTCTCTTTATTGCTTAGAATTGATGAATTTTGCAGCAACGCCGGAAGAAACCTCAATGTTTTAATTTCCTGGTTGGCGTCGGGTTTCTTTTCAATATTATTTACTGTTTAATTGTTAAACGTTGTTTATTAATAATGTAATATCCTGTTTCCATTTCCAAAACAATAAAGAAGCATAGACAGGATAGCCTGAAGCCCAACGGATGGGTGCTATCGCCATTTTAGTCCGGGAAGTCCGGAGCGATAAACCTTTGAATGGTTAAAGAACGTGCGACAAATTAATAATTGAAGAAGATATTTGTAAGAAATAAAAGTATAGTGTTATTTCGATGAATAATCTACGACAATTCATAAATATTGGTAATGAAAGAGACTCATGATGCGAAGTAAGCTTCGTTATTTATGTTGTTAGATGATTTGGTTAACGACAAAAACGTATCGTTAGTCTGATTATAAAATATCTTTACAAATTAGGTAATTTATAGATTTTTAATGGAAATATGTATGTTTTGTCGTTACGACCTGATTTACATGTACCTAAAGTGAGAGCGTGTAAAATTGTACGCACGGTCGGCCAGAGTACAATTGCAATTATGTTCTTATGGTGAGGTCAGTATCGCCGAAATCAGACTAGAGTAGACTAAGAATGATTTACCTGACGCCGCTAAAAGCCTACATTGTATCATTGAATAATTCTTTTAGATTACCATTTTCGTCTAAATACGTGTCAGAGAGCCGTATCGCACGCAAAGTCGTTCAGTCAGATTTATAATATATTTTATATATATTCTAC
>DWFY01000232.1:0-11089 GCA_018246875.1 Creonpyge creon creon | reverse complement strand
CTGGGGCACGGGCATATCGAAGAACCTCGGGCTGCCGAAGATGTCGGATCTGGAGACGAGTCTCGTGGACGCGGCCCTCGACGATCTTTGTCGGAAGCACGTGATGACGTACGAATGGCGCAGCAAGTACTGCAGTTCTTCGAAGCACCTGGACGCGTACCAAACACACTTTTTCACCAAACAGAACTACGAGCGATTTGACGACTGCGCATACGCCAACATACACACGTGATGTGTTTACGTTGTTCGTGTTACTTGTTTACGTTTCGCGAGTTTTTGTTACGAGGATACGTTGTTTATGATGTTGTTATGTGTGATTTGTCTCGTAACGTATGAGAGTCGGAATAAAACTGGTTTTCGTAGACGAGGTGTTTTATTTGTGTTGTGGATCTCGAATGTATTCGCGAAGCGTGTTGCCTTGAATCCATAAACACGCTGCTAGTATTTAAATATTCTTCGTGCCCCTGCGCCTACGAAACTCTTTAGAAAAATCTGGCTCAAATTGTATTGTTATGGTAACATAAAATTTTCGCATTGCAACCAGCACGATAATTTAAAGTAGTAATATATATATTTCAAATTATTTTGAAAACGTGCTATCTTTACTATTAGCAGTCAAAAGTACTGTGTGATTTTAAGAACGCTGAAATGGTCTATTATGGCCGATACCGCCTATCAATTTTATTAATTGTAATTTCATTGAGTTTATTTCATTCGGACAAAAATGAACTGGATAGAATAGCAGTCTTTTTTATGACGAAACAGCTCTGTCCTGAATTCGGCTGCGGGCACCACCCCGTGGTGATTGTACAAGTTTTCAGTTGGCCTAGATGACAGCACTGTCGTCTAGATGAGAGCACCATCGAATTTCACAGGATGTTGCCAGCATTTGCGATTTCAATCGCATAAAAAATTATTACTATTAGAAGGGAGTGATAATAAATGTTTGTTTACGTCATTGTCCAACAGATACCTCGCGTTAGATGTGCTTTTGAACGATAAGGGGATATGCAAGAAATATGACTTCCCCTGCAGGCTGAGTCCTACGGAGATGGAGCTGGTTGACGTGGCGTTATCCACAGTGACTTGCAACGTGGATCTGGCACTGCAGTGGTACCAGGAGTGTACGCTGGCCGAGAACCAGACCTGCAAGGTGGCCATGCAAAAGCACTTCATCATGCAAAAACACTTAGACCGGATAGACGATTGTACGATGCAGCTTACGTGATAGCACTATTTTAAGTATTTTATACATCTTGGCATCTCGAACACCTTCACTTGGTTTGATTTTACGATGATTATTACAAACGTATTCATATAGTACATAAAACTATGGACATAATAACGTGATACGCGATAATAGTATTATTTATAATGATAGCGACATATTATATAAAAATATTTAATCATTTCCTGTACACCCTTCTCAATATAGCGAGTTAAAACTCCGGTTAGAGTTAAATCCGCTCGCCGAGTGTAATATTATTTTGAAATTTTCATGATTCATTTCACGACGTAAAAGCTAACGCTATTTCAAACTCCCGCTACATGATTTAAATACTAGAAATGTCGAAAACACTCGAACATGCCTAGGGCCTGTGCTTATACGTACATAGGACTAGTTTTTTGATGTTACGCTAACCCTTAGGCGTTCTGCCAATTAAAACGAGCGCAGGAAACTGTAAAAAAATGTCGTGCATGACAAGACATATGCAGATACATGTGTTATATATCACGTCGTCTCGTCCTAAGTGGCCTCTGAGAGCCCAAACGTGTAAGTAGAGCCGTATTAAAAAATGCGATCTTATTCGCAGATTTCAGAAAAAAAAAAATCATTAGCGGGTAAAGTACTATGGATTACGATAAATTATATCATAGTTACAGTATCATTTAGCTTAAGTCTAATTAAATAAAATTTTACGTAGTCGTATTTAACGTATATAAATATTACATGTTAACATTTTTAAACTTAAAATAATTTAAGTTTACACATGTGAAGTAACCAATATAATTTAAGTGTCACCGTCATATCTATAGGAATTGGTTTCTTAACAAGTTAAATTAGAAAATCGAGCAAAAGTAGCCATTGTATACAATACTTATAAACAACCCACGTGAGTTGTCTTGAATACTTACGTGGGTAGATATTACGTGGCATTTAAACTTTTCTCTGGTCATATATTCATAACCTGTAACCTTTAAACACCCACACTTCAAATAATCTTCAACAAAGGCAATTGTTCGCGAACCAAAACCAAAAGTAATGGGATTATTTGTTTAGTAGCCAAAATTATGTCTGTTGATAATTAAAAATACTCTTTTTTTTTATATAAAACTGTCCATACATAATACATTTTATGAGTATAATACATTACGTTCTCGATTTAGAACCACAACGGAAATTGCTTAGAATTATTATATGCTAGATCTCTCTTAACACAGCTCGAACTACGGAGTATACCTGTCGAAACGATGCCATATACTGAACATACGGATGATTGTTTTTCTTTCTAAAGATACAGTAAATTCTCGGTCATATTAGGCAGGTGCAGGCGATTTATTCCTAATCGTCTGTAAAATGTCAATAGATCGATTAACCCTCGTGATTTTAAAACATATAAAAATTTGGACAATCTTAGTTTAGAATTAAATGTGTTTTTGTGTTAGTCGATAAAAGAATTAAAAAAACAATTCTGTAAATAAAATCTTTAAATTTTTAAATTATTAAGGAAAAAAAGTATTTTTGTACATTCAACTATTACTTGACTATCTGTCAATTACTAATCTGTACTAGTTTTAATGGCGTCACATTGATTTGGCGGGAAAATCTATTTTGAACATAAAAGTTGATTATTTTTCATTAAAACGAAGTACATGCCTACAAGTGACTATTTTTTATGTATCTGTAGCTTATTTTCCGTAATTTTAAGCATTATAGTCCATGTAGTGCCAAATTCGTTCTAAATATCTCAGTTGACAAATTCCCAGCGACGTACTGATTGTTCAGTGCGCTTACGGCGTCAAGCGAAAGGTCAAACGTTATGACCTCTGTAGCCGCGTGCAAGTACAAACCTCGCTTGAGCTGGAAACCAATTTGTGGGATTGATCAATCATGTTATATTACAAACGCTTATGCCAAGAACATGTATATATGTACGTATGTACCTACATCAACGTAGGTACCTAATATATGGAGTAAATCTAACGCAGTCAAGGATTTTTATATCAAAAATATTTTAGCAGATTTAACGTACCTACTGGTATAATTGAAGAACGGTTTGTTTAAACTACATTCTTGTTTTTAACTTGCTTTTTTAAATTTTGGATATAAAAACATGTAATTAAGGCAAATGAAGATAAATGATATTGTAGCTGTGTTTTTCAAAACAATGTTCGTTTTTTTATTCAAATGTGTACAACTTTAATATTTTAACGTGAAATTTTCAAACATTGTTGCTGTTTGTAGGGAACATTTATTTAAAAATTTAAAAAAAATAACTTTGTATAAAATAAACTTAATTTTTTAAATAACGATCTTTATTTTGTATTTGATATAACAATCTTTGTATTACAATATTATTTTAAGTACATCAACACATAGGTACAAATAAAATTAAATGCGGTTATATTTTGTAGGGAACAAGGCGGAAGCCTGGATTTTTGTGACTTTATTTCCAACAGAGTCCTAGTCTTTAAATAAAACGACATTGCACAGATAATAATGAAACTAGATATGTAATAATTCACTTCCATTGTTAATAATTACATTATTTTTGTTCCGTGCAAACTTTAAATTCTACAATGGCAACTTGAAAGATGTATTTCACATTACGTAGAATCAAACACCATTTTTGGCAAATGGACTTCTTTCGTTGGTATCCAGGAACATTTTACCACGGGACCTGTAAAAATAAAACGTACATAAGTAACTCCTTCAACTTGCTAGTTGTCATCCCTTAGACTCCGAGCCACAATTAGAGTTTTGTAGTAAAGTCTCGGAGTCTGGATTTGTGCCCGGTGTATGTCAATAGGCTCACCACCTATCCCATAGTGGGACGTAAACGTAACTGGTGAAACGTGGGACTTTACTACACTCCTCTGCCTACCCCTTCGGGGATTACAGGCGTGATGTCACGTTATTAAAAACAGTTATATTATTAAAGAAATGAAATACTAATATTATTATTACATTCGTTTAAATAATGCGGTCGTGAATATAATATGATGTTTTAAGCTTAGAGTCTTGCGTGTTCGAGGTAAACATACGTGGGACCGGAAAGAAGAATTTTATTAATCATACTAAGCCGTTCCTTCCGCCAACCCGGGCGAGTGCTATACCTAGATACGAGAGCAACACTACGGGTTCCTTAAAATATGAAAATACCCAAGGCTACGTTGTACATAGCATATGAACATAACAAAGACGACTTTGGTTCGAATTCTGTTTTATTTTCTTTTGCAGTGATAAATCTGATGTCGACTGTACAGTTTTGTAGCAACCGAGTCATTTTAATGGGTGTCTTCATCTACGGCTTCATCATTATCATCATCAGACGTTGCCGTTCTACTTTTAAAGACGGGTCTCCTCTCAGAATGAGAACGGCGAAGGCCATAGTCTGCCACGCTGGCCGTTGCGGGTCAGCAATCTACAGCTTATCAACCTATATTTTCTTTTATAATTCTTATCTCGTCCACAAATACCTCGAAATGGCGTTGCTAAGATTTATGTATGTGACGTGAAGCAAATATCACTTCGTGTAATGGGTGACGTGTTTGAACAAGCCGCAGTTAATGTGGGCGTATACGAGCCAATCTCGACTTGGCTGGTGTGCTGTAATTTTTCTCTATTAGCCATACATACCGCATCCTCACGATCTGGAATCTATTCGTAACGTAACGTAACGTAGGCAAAGGAATGTAATACATTCCCAGGTTTCTTTCTTTTTTTATACGGTATAGATTAGCATTTGCCCACAGTCTTGCCTGATGGGAAGCATTAATGTGGCCTATGATAGAGCACTCGTGCCTACGAAAAGCCTATTCACCCTTACTTTGAAGAGTCCTAGATTATATGTATCTGGAAACTCAGACGCTGGCAGAGTTCCATTCCTTGGCCGTCTGGATTCAAAACCCGGAACCTTACCGTTTCGTTCTGGAAGTTACTTACGGTGACTGTGCCCCATATCCCATGTAGCCATTTATTTGAAATCGACATTTCCCTCCCCTGTTCTTCCACTCCCGACACAGAGTTGCTGGAAAGCCAGCAGGATTCTTAACGGATTCAGCGTAAAGTCTCCAAGCGCGGTTGTGGCTGCAACCATCTGGAATAAAAACGAAATAACTATAACATTCTGGCACGGTGGTGCAGTGGTTAGAGTCAACTGACTCAGCGAACCTGACCTCAGAATCAGGTCGTGGATTCGATTCCCATATGTGACACGTGCAAAAAAGTATATATACATGTATATATGTGGTTTTAAAGCGGTCTCGTTACCATTCCACAAGCTCTCTTGGTGCTTACTTGATGTTAATATGACAAGTAATTCGTAAATACTGTTATGAAGGAACTAAATATTTCAATAATAATAACGTATTTTCTTCTTATCAAACTACAACAAATTTAACATTGGATTTGAAATGTTCATACTTCAACGCATCACTTCCAAATATATTAAAATTTCTCGCACAAATATTTCATCTCAATCTTTTCCGCATTGAAGTTCGCTGCGCGATAATTTGAGTAAGCGAATTGAGTTGCATCCGTGTGATTTTCCATCTCGTGCCAACTGGCGCTAACAGACTAGTTCTAACGAGTTATGCAATTTTAAATTGTATTTTTCTTTTCGCATAAATTGTCTTAGTGTAGGTATCATATATTATTATATACTCTTACCTTAATTCAAAATACATTAAAACTTCTAGCACAAGCATTTCATCTCTTAAATTATATTTTTCTTTTTGCAATAACAGTCTTACAATTAGTATAACTCTTACTTGAAATTCTCAGTAGTTGCTCGAAGTCTGCATGTGTGCTCGGTATATGGCAATAGGCTCACCCCTATTCCATAGGATTTATAACTGGTGAAGCGCGGGAATATACGACACTACCCAACCTGCCCCTTCGAGGAAATATAGGTGTGATATTATGTTAGTCTTAATGTGTCTGTCTACCACATTATTCTACCTTTACAACCATAGTACTATGATTTCTCGCTTTTTAGAGAAGTTTAAAAAAGGTAAATAGAAACCGTTTTGACCGTTGACCGCCTCGTTGGTGGTGTTGGTTGCAAGCGCGACTGCCGATCGAGAGGTCCTGGGTTCAAATCCGGGGTCGGGTACTATTGGATTTTTTTTAAATTTAGAATTTCTAGTAGTGACTTGGAGTCTGGATTTGTGCCCGGTGTATGGCAATAGACTCACCACCTATTCCGTGATGGGACATAACTGGTGAAACGTGGGAGTGTACTATACTCCTCTGCCTACCTCTTCGGGGATTACAGGCGTGATGTTACGTAGAAACCGACCTACTTCCAATTACTAAGTCGATTCAATACTTAGTTGCAGATCATGTAAACATACTTTATAAATGAGATTAAATTCTAAATAACATAACGTTCAGTAGCAATTTGCTTGCTGCAATACTTTTATCGGACATCGGAAAACGTGTTTGTACGTTTCCGCAGCGCCTTACAGTTTCGCTTAGAACTACGAGGAAAAATAAATCACTGCATAATCCAATCCAATTACATTAAACGTAAGTTCATTTTTAATTACTCATTTATTTCCACTCGTATACAATTAAATTGAAACACAATTGCACACAGGTAAACTCTAAACAACACGATGTTGATTAGTACTTTGCCCGATGCGACAGTTTTATCGGACATCGGAAACTCTGTTTCTTACTGCAGCGTCCGGTTGTGCGGTTACACGGAAACCTAATACGATGTACTAGCACGGAAATGAAAACCGCAGTTTCTATTCGATGTTCAAAGCTTCGTTAGTTAATTGTAAAATGTTTATGCAACTCTTTTTCATTTACTTACTTATTTTATACTCTTCATTAAACGTTTAACTAATAAGGGTTTCGTGAATATCTATGTATGGATTATATTTTATTCCGGCTTAACTCACGGATGTTATTTCAGGGTAAACTCGAACTCGGGGTTTGAAATTATTCGGTCTATCCCGAAAAAATAAGTGAGTTATGTCGGTATATATGTAATCGTTAAAAGTTTTCGAGTACAATAGGTGAACGGTAATACTTAATACAAAGTATTAATTCAAAGATATAATGGCATATTCGTAAGACTTATAACAACTATATTGTAGGTTCCAATCTATGATTACATCTCATATCCAAAATACTAAAAGAAAACTGCATACGACAGAACATAATTTAGATATGAAATCTTTCCATACACAAAAATATTTGATTTCCATTACACAACAAGCTGCTGCCAGACTTTTTGCATTAGAAGTTAATGCCAAAACCTATTGACAAATGTATCGTAACAGTAATCTTGAACAACACACTAGCATGATCGGAAACTAGACCAACATCAAAGATATAACAACTTTAAAAAGAGAATATGGAATGTAACACTTTACAAACGATAATTACTTTAAATATTACAATACTTTAAATATTAAAATTACGGAATACTTTGTCCAAATGAATAATACTAATATTGGTTTCGCTAAAATTGGACATCAAATATGTAAAAGGTACATATAATTTCGAACTACTTTTATCGTGCATCGGCTGGTTCCGATTCCGGATTGGACCCGTGGAATTGTCCACACAAACAATACTATGATAGCAAATTTACTATCGACGTTTACATGTTACGACTAATCATTGGCCGGAAGCCAAGAATGCCGGTTTGTAATATTTTCCTACAAACATGTTATATAACCTCTTTGAATCTTTGTATCTTAAACGAAAACTCACTCAAGTGTAACTAAACGTATAATTCACTGTCATTTGGCTTTTGATCCATTGAGATGTTCCTTAAATACATTTTGTAAATATACAATGTGTTAGGTGTATTCCAAGTCTTGTCTTCTTGACGAAAAACAAGTTAGGCTGAAGTTACTTGTTAGACATATCTGCTCTCAGAATAATAATGGTTAAGGCGGTAGTGTACCACGGTGGCCAAATGCAGGTTGGTCAAGTTTTCACTAGTTGAAGGACATTATGGAGAATTCTAAGCTCTGCAGACTGCCTCGTTGGTCGTATTGGTTGTAAGCGCGACTGCCGATCGAGAGGTCCTGGGTTCAAATCCCGGGTCGGGTACTATTGAATTTTTCCAAATTGAAATTTTTAGTAGTGGCTCGAAGTCTGGATTTGTGCTCAGTGTATGGCAATAGAGTCACCACCTATTTCATAATGGGACGTAAACATAACTAGTGAAACATGGGATTGTATTACACTCCTCTGCCTACCTCTTCGGGGATTACAGGCGTGATGTTACGTTTTTTTTATGTTACCTTTCTAAGGTCTGCAGATTTCGATACGTTTTCCTTCACCGTTAAATGGTGATTCATAACTTCATGCAATACCCTCATGCCCTTATCCCACAAGGGACATATACATAAAACAATAGCAGATTCATGTAAGTTTAGTTTAATTTTATATTTGGAATTTTTTATGACTACCAGAAACAAAATAGACTAACGTAGAAGTGTTTTATTTTCTATAACTGAAAAAATACTAACATGTTTCTCGCAATAACAATATGCAGAATAGACTCATGATTATTAAAATGCGGTTGCGGTCTACTATTTTACACGAAGCCATTGTTCAAAATTTTATATTATGACCGCAACTATTCATAAAATGAATAGCTTGTACGCGAATATTATTTCACACGAAAAAATATTTGTTGCTATTTTAAATGAACTTCAACATTTCACTGACTAATTGTAATTTTATAAGCGGTCTTTATTCCAAAGATATGGTAAAAAGTTGATTGATTGATATACTTAAACATCGAATCAGAACAATAAATGCGGGTAGAATATGAAACATTGTGATATCCGACTTAGTAGGACATCGTAAGATACGTTCTTACCAATTAGTCATTTTGTATTAGATGAAGAAAAGAAGTTGAATGAAAAAATATCAAAATGATACAACATATGCTGTAGTGAAGATGAAGTTGGACAAATTAAAATATGTTTTTGCCAGTTAGTAATCTTGTAACAGATGAAGAAATGAAGTTGAATAAAAAAAACATCAAAATGACACACCTAATGTTGTAACGATCTTCTAATAAAATATGTAGTATTCACGTAATCGAAGTTGCCACACTTATATCATAACTTGCCTTTCCCAAAGCCATTTCCATCGTAGTGTTTCAAAATAGCATGCTTTTCACGCGTTATATGTATTGCATTGATTCCGATACAAGAAACAGATGCTCAAGTTGTTTTTATTCATATTACTATAAATATTGAACTCTTCTTGTAACAAGCGGAAAGTTTCTATTGTACGTTGTCTAGAATCAGTTGAATTATTTCGTAATATCGGTGTCGTAAGGGCTCGCGGTTCTCAATCTAATTACATGGTACTTTAATAGAAACTCAGCGTTATTGATGTAATGGACAAAATCGGAACAATTACTAACGTGCCCTAATCTTAAAATAAGCCTTAACGATAAACATAACAGCTGATGTTCTTGGAAACAGAAGTCTTTGTACCGGCATATGTGTATGACGAGAGTGACGCGTATAGAACAAGGACGTCAAGTATTTACTGATAGAGATATTTGCAACTCGGCGCTCTCTGACTACATCTTGGCTATATATTCAGAGTAATAAACGTAACATCACGCCTGTAATCCCCGAAGCGATACGCACAGGAGTGTAGTACACTCCCACGTTTCACCAGTTCCGATTACGTACCATTATGGAATAGGTGGTGAGTCTATTGCCGTACACCGGGCACAAGTCCAGATTCCGAGCCACTACTAGAAATTCTAATTTTTGGACAAATACCGAAAGTACCCAACCCGGGATTTGAACCCAGGACCTGTCGATCGGCAGTCGCGTTTGCAACCAACACGACCAACGAGGCAGTTATTACATCTAAATATTCTAAATGCTACTTATAAACCTGAAAACAACGTATTGGCTTTCAGAATTATAATGAATAGATATTTATATTCACATAGAGTTACAACCAAGTAATAAATCTAACGTTGCGTGTGTTTTCATATCGGGCCGCCATTTATTTTTATAAAAGAATCATTCATTCATCCTTTTCATTCGTTCATCCTTCCCATCTCAAAAGCTTTACAGTCAGCAAGCATTTACAATTCAATAGTCATATTGGCGTGGAAATTAATTCATGTACTCATACGTATATTGTGAATACAAGGCTATATATATATTATGTATGTTGGGTTCATACCTATAATTTTTTTTACATTAAATTAAGACGTACCAAATAACATGTTTTTAGAATTATACGTGTAAGCGTGACAATAATTGTGTCTAAAAATTTATATTTTTATTTTAAATTTATATTTGTTACGCTGGCAACATTGTATTCTGGTATATTTTTATCGTATTTTCATCTTAATTATCGGACTAATCGGACCGTTATAGATGGTGAAATATAGGCCAACGATACTGAACAACCTCTCATCTTGCTTATTAGAGTAAAAGATTCTCATAAAGAAGAAACTCTTGCTGTTAGCATCGATTTTTTTTTACAGAATCGCTGGTTTTCTTATTTCGCTTTTTTCTCTCGGACCTTCGTATTTGTTGTTATTTAACATTTGAAGAATGAAGTGATTTTATGGAACTGTATAATTTTAATTTATTTTCTATTTGTAACTTACAAAAGCAATGCAATAAAAGCGTGGGTTGGATGTTAAAAGCAAAATCTTCAAATCAATCTTAGGGGTCGTTATAACCAACAAGGGCGGTTACAAAAAGAGACACCCACACATACCTACGTACCTGCATATACAGACATGTACATGTATGTAGGTAAAGGTACATATATACATGTACATACATACAGTACCTTATATACATAATAATATGTCTAGCTTCAGCTTATTCCCATTAATTACAG
>DWFY01000231.1:0-11094 GCA_018246875.1 Creonpyge creon creon | reverse complement strand
GGAATAGGTGGTGAGTCTATTGCCATACACCGGGCACTAATCCAGACTCCGAGCCACTACTAGAAATTCTAATTTTTTTAGAAAAATCCAATAGTACTCGACCCGGAATTTGAACCCAGGACCTTTCGATCGGCTGTCGCGCTTGCAACCAACACGACCAACGAGGCAGTCAATTATTAAAATAAATAAAAAAAAACAACTTGGTGTTTAAAATTGAGTGAAAACCTTACGTATTTGTACATCATTATCAACCACGTAGGGCTACACTACACGCTCTTAAATCTTGTATCGCTAGTTTGTGTTTTTGCTCATTACGTAATCTGGAGCCTAACCTATTGACTACTTATTTCATCCTAAGGCCAATTACGGCCTTATATTTTTCGTTATAGTTAGTTGTATGTATGACTGTTTGCTTGATTGGTTGTTTTTTATAACATAAAACACATTATTGGTTATGACTGACTGTCATAATAATGTGTCATAATAATCTATCTTAATAACCGTGTACTTGCAGATGAGCATACAACATCTGAAAGCGCAGCTGTGCAAGGCGCAGCGGCTGGCGGCGCTGGCGCGGCCGGCGCACGCGCCGCCGCTGCTCAAGAAGGACGACAGCAAGCTGCTCAAGCTGAACAACTCCGTTGTGTATGGGAAACGGTGAGCGAACTGGCAAAGATACCATGTGAATGATGTGGTAGGCTGCTGTGATTGTGTGCAAAGGGAATGAAATTTAATCACCACGAGTTAATTATTGGGCTAAGATTATATTTTTGTGTTGATTTGTTTTTTTTTTTCAATTTATTCCGTGGAAGCAGTCCATATGTTATTCTGGCTTCAATCCATACCTACCTGTCAAGGTCAAATCTAGATATGTTATTTTTGAGTATAATCAAAAGTGTGCTGCTATCCCTATAGTTTTTGTAGGAAGGTCTCATTTTGTCCATATGTCCATCACCGGTATGTCTGCCTACCACATCCTTTAAACTGGAACATAAACATGTAAGCACTATGAGATTATTTAAATTATACATTATTACAGTACATATAATTTTGAACTTACAGAATAAGAATAAAAGAAGACACTGAGAAGAACGTTAGAACAAAAAAACCAGTGAAAACAGAAGAAACAGAATTTGTAGAAGAAATGGATTCGGATGAAGAAGCACCAGTTGATAATGGTAATCATAAAGATGTGGTACAAGAAAAACCAAACAAAGAAACTGGTTTACAGCAAGCAGAAGTAACTACTGAAAAAAAGACTGTACAGGGGGATGCTACGGCGAGTCCAAAAGAGGAAGATACAAGTGCTGCAAAACAAAAAAGAGTTTTCGGACCAATGAGACCACCAGAGAATTATGTCATGCCAGAAAACTATTTTAACCAGGAAACAGACAGAGATTTGGCTGAAATAGAAGAGAAAGATGGGATGAATATAACTTAATATATTAGTTTGTGTTTCATATTTGTAATAATGCCTGTTAATAAAACGGACTGGCTTGTTGAGACACCGGTTAGTGACCCTGACTGCTGAGCCAAGAGTTACTGGTTTGTTTCCCATTCAGGACTAATATTTGTGAGATATAATCATGATTTGTTTCAGTCTAAAATTATGTATACAAGCATGTATGTTAGTAGTTTATGATCGGTTCAGTTCGAAACTGGCTTTGCCAACTGTGGGCTGAGGCCATGTGTGAGTTGTCCTAAGATATTATTATTGAAGATGATCAAGTAGCTGATTCCAAATATAGATATTTCACTCGATTCCGGATACTTTAATCTTTGTTATTCACAGCAAACGAAACTGCTGCCATCTGATGTTAAATGATCGATTTCACTATGTAACATCATGTAATCCCCGAAGAGGTAGGCAGAGGAGTGTAGCACGCTCCCCCGTTTCACCAGTTACATTTAGGTCCCATTATGCAATAGGTGATGAGTCTATTGCTATACACCGGGCACAAGTCCAGACTCCGAGCTACAACTAAAAATTTCTACTAGGCAATCTATGTAACAAAAATCCAATGGTACCTACCCGGGATTTGAACCCAGGACCTCTCGATCGGCTGTCGCGTTTGCAACCAATACGACCAACGAGGCAGCAACGATTCTACTAACAAATGTAATGTCTAAGGAATTTATTTGAGCGTTGCGACCGGAGTGTCCGTATCCGGTTTTTAAGATTAAATATCACTGCTTAGACTAAGCGCTACAGAGTGCTTTTTAAGTGCGGGTTACGAATTTAGCAAACTATTCAGTTTCGGACAAGCTTGAATCATATTTGCTATAAACGCTAGTTCAGGCGTTAACGTATGTATTAATATTCTATGGAAAAACGAATTCTTTCATATTCAGTACAGAGAAAGCTAAAACTTAGAAAAAGAGACAAGTACCAAAATGCTTTTTAAATCAACCCCTAAAATGCCTTTGTAAGGGATGAGAACACGTTATAAGAATTATAAAGTACCTCACTAAGTCCCTAGAATTCTTAGGGAATCAATATTTTTGCACTAGTGTTAGAAAATGTTACTTGCATTAACATTTCAGCTTGGACGTAGAAAGGAATCGGTCAATAAATAATGAAATATGAGAATTTTTCTTGTCATAAACATAAAAATAAACAAAATCATCATCAAATAATTTATTAACGAAGCTTAAATTAATACTCTATACAGTTATCCTACGAAACGATTTGCTACACACTTATGCTTAGGAATAAAACTGCGATATCATAAAAGATATTAAAATAACAGTTAACGAGGCGAAACATCACATAGAGTATACTAAAATTACAAGCGACTGGATTATCGTATACATCGAATTCTAAAAACATTTAGGGTTGTCAACCGTTCACTTGTACAATATTTCAACAATACGTGCAATACAGTTGTTGGCATTTTTTGTGAGCAAAAATACTACCTATACCGCTTTAGTTGCACGAGCGAAACTAATAAGACAAGTTACTAGTTTTATCAAAATGTATGTCTCTTCAATATTATGTCGTCCAAATTGATGAGCGTGTATCCTAACTCGTTGGTTATTGATATATATATATATTTATGGTTATTGATGACATATTTATCGGTCGATTTCACCGAACACAATATCTAGGGTGCCTATAATGGCGACGACGTCCGCCAACATGGAATTCTTGCTGATTTTCTCCAGCGCTGCGAGGTGGGCGAAGCCGGGCGGCTTGATTTTGCATCTGTGGAAATTTAAATTGTATATTTAGCACATTTTTTTATTTAATAGAAATCCCAGACGAGAATACACGCTATTTGATGTTACTGGTTCCCGGCTGCCTGTAAACATACGATATGTATCCTAATTTAAGCGAAAGTAAAACATTCTTCAGTCGCAGACACGTTGCTGCCCATGATAACTAAGCTAAAACGTTTAATGTGCCTGGTCCATTAATAAAATAAATCACGCGCAATTTCACTCCAATCAAACCCGTGCGCGCGTTACGTTTAACGTGGTATGACGTCACAACAGCTAGACGGCACGCTCTATGATTGTTCTGCGAAAAGTATATCACTGTTTCTGATTAAAAACGTTTATCAGTTGCAAAGCAACCAAAAGCCAAATGAACAAATAAAAGACTTGTTCATCAGCAGCCCAGTTTCTTTAAATTCTCAATATTATCTATAACGGGCATTGAGTAATTTTTGAAGCATATTTGAACCTTACAATTAATCTCATAATATCCAGTTTACATCTGCATTCCAGCACTATAATCCCCCAATATGCATATATCCATAAACTCAATTTTACTAATTCTGGTGTATAACTTGACGTATTTCCACTATTATTATTTTTAATATGAATTCATTGAATTTTTTTGAGCACAAATAAAGTAACATTACGCCTGAAATCCCCGAAGAGCTAGGCAGTGGAGTGTAGTACACGCCCACGTTTCACCAGTTACGTTTACGTCCAATTATGTAATAGGTGGTGTGTCTATTGTCACACAATGGGCACAAATCCAGACTCCGAGCCACTACTAGAAAATGTGATATAGAAAAATCCAATAGTGTCCGACAGACTCGAGATTTGAACCCAGGACCTCTCGATCACAGGCAGGCAGGCAGATCGAGGCAGTCACAGAGCACAAATAAAATATTTTTTAACTAAAAGTACATTTAAAATAGCCTTTTAATCAGTGTAATAACGTAGTATCATTTCAGCTGAACTTCTAGTACAAAATGAGTACAACAAAATATGTTATAAAATAATTATGTTATAAGGTGCCTTCCCCGGCTGTTCACGCTTTGACAATGATTTTTGATTAAAGAAACAAAGTTGTCAATGTCCTTTTGAGGCAATCGCTTCCAAACGAACTTCGACGAATCTTGCAGTTATTGAGTATATGTTACGCTGTCCATGTTTTCTAAAATACGTTTTTGCCAAACATCCCAGACAAGCTCAATGGTGTTGGGTTGAGCAAGCTACGGTTGTACCCACCCGAATATCCACGCTTGTCAAAACCTCTTGAGCCTCCGCCCTGAACGGCAACGTGCTTTGTTACGCATCAGGGACAAATTGGAGACGAATTTTCAGCTTCAGAATGGTTCCGGCATCCGGCATAAACATTAGGTAACCCTAATGTTTATGAAAGAGAGCTGTTTGATAATTCTTACGTACGGGCGAACCTCTTCAATGCACTTTGGTTCATTGCTTTAACGTTTCCAGGGGGACGACTCCTGTGTGTTCTTACTCTACATGTATCAGACATAAGCCTTGTCGGAATAACCCTCCCAAAGACACCAAATTACACTTACGTTTTCATAATAACCCCAGATAGATTGCTTTCGTCCTGTAACATTTCTTCAGCTCTTTGTTTCTCTTCAGGCGTCAAATAACGTCGCCTCAGGACTCTTTAAAATGTATTTTCGACCTTAAATACATCTGTGAACTAAATCTAATTAGTTGATGGAAATCCCATCTAAATTCAAACAACAGAATATTCTTTGATTAAATCAAATAAAAAAAACATTCTTAACAAAAATTATTTTTCGAATGAAACGGCATGTTTTTTTTGAAACCAAATAGATTACATGTCGCCAAATAAACAAATTTAAATTAAGAACCTGATAAATTCCTCTTGTAGGACTCGATATTACTTAGACGTTTTTGATGTGTATTTGTCTAGCTCGATGAGTTACGATATAATTATGCCGACTGTACACAATGAACTACCATATTTTTCATCTGATTTTAATATTGTAACAAAAAAACCATGTAGTTAATACTTTGAAATTGATTAACTGTGTCAGCCGCATATCCTTAGCTGCCATTCTTTCGCTTGCCGCTGCGCAATACCCCTCTCTTTCGTCGCGCTGTGCTACTTACCTCTAATTCCCACTTAGCGAACACAGTTTATGAACTGCACCCTCAGCGTAGCAGTCTGTTGCCTTTAAGGTTTTTGCGCTGTTTTGCTATATTATATTTTGTCAGTATTAAATATTTGTAAATTATCTTTTTTTATCACTTACATTCTTCAAGTTTCAGTATACTATACATTACAGATATAGAACCTATACTTCTGCTTCTTTATTTTCCTACTGTGTTTTTCAGCGAATACATTTTGAGGTGAACCCATTACGAATATTTTCTTGCAGTTTTCTTGTAAAATATTCTCTCTTCGAATATTTTATTCCGATGTTTCACAAATATTTCTTATATATACGCCGTAGGTGACGGAAATAATAAACCAGTTTCAAATTAAATTTCAAACATTGCCCATCCACAGTTCATTTAATCATGGGAGGTAGCTCCGTTTAATTAAGTACGTAACGTTAGTCTTTCAATCAGGCAAATTATAACGTAACATCACGCCTGTAATCCCCGAAGAGGTAAGCAGAGGAGTGTAGTACACTCCCACGTTTCACCAGTTACGTCACCAGGAAATTATATACGAATTATTACAGGCATCATGGGAATCAAGTTGTAGGCAACAATTTATAAAAACGAAAAAGTACAAAAGTCACAAAGTTTCAGTTTGTCTATAGACCACCATTAAGACAAAAGTTTATTTTTCAACGAACAAATCAACCGTATAAAGTTATCGCGTGACACCGCCTGCCTGCACTTGTCTTGTGAACCGTTGAGCTATACTTATTTTAAGCTCACAGCTAGCGTGACTTCGAGAAACTTCAAAACTTCGAGAGTGTGATTCAGAACACACGTACCGCCATCTTGTGTGGTGTTGGATAATCTCGATACATAAGACTATAATATTGTAAATAAGAAAAGGTGCATAAATAATAATAGACAACACAATTACATTTTCTATATCATTAATCTATAAATAATAAAAGATAATATTCAAACAGAACATATTCGGAAGTTGTACTTCAAAAAATATTGGCAATAAATAAACCGCCGAAAAGATTTTCTACTATCAATATTTTATTACTTAAAAATAAACATTTACAATGACTTTACAGTTTACAGTTCTGGAATGATGTGACTGCAAAATGAAAAGGTCCAATACATAAGTTCGAAAATCATACAATGCGATCTTTTTTCTTGTAGTGCCATCTAGTGGCGGGTAGACGGAACTCGTCATATGGTAAATATTTGTATGCACTTAATCTTCCAGTACCTACCGAGTTCTTTTATATAGAATCGAAGATTTTTTTTAAGTGAAGAGAAGACAGCAGTCACGAGTAGCCGTAGTCACTTCCTCAGTTCTTAACTGTTGAACGGATTTCATTGAACTTTTGGGGGTGTGGAGATTTATATAAAATCTGGATAAAATTTTTAAATAAACCGCATAAATAGTGAAAGAGATAAAATATTGCATGGGGACTATTAAGGTCGCAGCCTGAGCACGGCAACGAGTAACATGTACGTCGGGAGACATATTACATTAAGGTACACACCACCACATGTTTATTTTTCCCCTGAATTATTGCAGTGATATTAAATATCAATTAAATGTTTTCATTTATATGAGTTAATTAAAATTTAATAATTATGATAAAGTTATCACAGTTTTATAAAATTATCAGCAACCTCAACGAAAGAAATAAAAACATGTTGTTTCGTACAAAACCAAAATGAAGTGAGCGTTAAAATAGCTACAACGCCATCTAGTAACCACAGGACAAAACTACATAACAAGAAACATTTTAATTCCTATCTGAATAGCAAAGTTGTAAAATAATTATAACGAAATTTTATACATTAAAGACGAGCTACATGCTAAAACATTTTAGTTGCCAACACCCTATGTCATTCTAAGGCCCATCAAGTCTCTGTATACAAAATTTCATACAAATTTGAGCAGTAAATATGCCAACTTTCACATTTATAAGATTAGTATGAAATATTACGTAAATGGGACAGAGGCAACTGAAGAGGCCTATTTTACATAAGGGTTCAGCCCTAGATCACGTATTTCTTTGGTTGTAATATCCCTTTCTTCCCGAGTGACATTTCTAATCATCGTCTACCCGCTGAGCTGGTTTAGACATTTCTTTGCCACCCTACAAACCTACAGATTGCGTAACTTTATTATAAATATACAGTCAAATCATTCCAATTACTGAGATTTTAATATTTATCGATCAATTTCGCCGAAGACGACATCCAGGGTGCCGATGATGGCCACTATGTCTGCCAACAAGCAGTTCCGGCCGATCTTCTCCAGCGCCGCGAGGTGCGCGAAGCCGGGCGCCTTGATCTTGCATCTGTGGACACAGCGAGTGCGTGGTGTGACGTCAAAGGGGTCGCTCGTAGCGGAACCTTAATCCAACACTCGAATGGGAAGAACTACCACTGCATCCATACGGCCGCAAATCAACAATCGACGATATAAAACCCCCGGTGATTCACCTGGCGTTTCCCATATATTCGCTATCAACACAGACCGAGCCTGGTGATGCGGGCGATGCCCAGCGATGGCAACGGATGCAGTGGTGGGCTGCCGGAGTGATGGACGAGGGTTCTCCACTGTCTGATATTCGTTGCGAGCGAACGGAACAACATAGATACTTTAATATTCAATATGTATCCAGTTGCAAAAAGTCATGCAGCCCAGGTGACCAGTACATATACGTGACTAACATGCAAGATGTGACAAACCAAAATGAACGAAGTGAACCAAAATTAGTAATTATATGTTTAAGTGATTCTGGTTTTTTTTTCCGACCCTATGGGACCCGGTGAAATAGCAAAGCATAGCGGCAACTATTTAACGGACAACTAACTAACTAACATATTCCTTTAATGTAATAAACATAATATAATCCGTGCCATTCAGTGACACGGTAATAGGGCCAATGATCATAGTTTTTCGGAAATTAATGAACTGGGATGACATACAAACATACATATGTTCACGCCAGGTCCCTCACAGGATAGGCAGTATGACATAGTATTATAAATGAAATAAAAATAAATAAGTAACAGAATAATAATCATTGATCATATCTCTACGCTCTACATAGTTATTACACAAAAAGCATCCGCCTCCACGTACCTTTACAGGCCTCCAAAGCGTGACTGACACTGACACCACGATATCAACACACACCAAAATAACACTTAATGCCCCCAAACAGGACTCATTATTGTTAATACTTTCTCAACACTTATTACGTTACGAAGTAGAAAGCGCCACATGCACGCCACATGCACGCCACCTATTGTCAAAAGCCCACTGTTGTACAGTACTATAGAAAACAGTTGTATACAATTTCAGGTTAGGTTGAAATGTTCCTGAAAAAAGTCCGCGATAACGTACTAACGATCCGGCTTCCGCTGAGATGATTAAAATACACATACGTATATGTATATTAATAATAACAATATTATTTATGTAACACAACATGTTTTCGGTCTTGATACGTGCCTAGGTTCAAGTTTCTCGAGCTCTAGAATATTGTAGAACTTTCTGGAAATTACTGGACCGCTATGGTACCATAACTGCAATAATATTAACCCAGCCAATATACCAGCCATTATCGACACGATGTGGACATTAAGGTCGTCACAGACGGAGTTATAATGTATATTCATATATTGTGCTATAATATATATTATAACAAAATATCACAGACGGTAGCTATACAATAATATATATCTTTGCGGTTATTATCTATGCAATAATGTCTCGCTATACCGAGATGTCTTGCTACATCTGTTCACACATTTTGACGACGTAACAAAGAGATGCATATTACAGCTACGTGTGCGGTCAGTCGAGCGTTGGTGAGGAAAATGTATTGCAATACACCGTAATACGAGTATGTTTTGCTATAATTTATAGCATCGTCTGTGGCGACCTTCACTGCTACATGCCACGTGCGCAAAGCGTGCAAGAACTCGTGTAATTTTAATTTTAGAATAGCATGCAGTTAGTGGTCACTACATTAGATTTATTATAAAAAATTTGCGATTCAAAACAAAAAAAAAAGAATATCCCATTCGCCCAGACAGAACATACAATATTATTATAAAAGCGACACATTTTGATATAAACATCACAGAACACCAACGACATAAGCCGCATATAAGTAGCATAAGGTTAGGGTTGCCCTATGTAATAATCTGTCAGGCACCGTTCACTTGGGGCGAAAACAGTCCAGATAAGTCTTCTACGCTTATGTTGTTTATGACAAAAGGACCAAATGCATTTTATTTATCTGTCATGAAGGGAAAATAATCCCTGTGATGTAACTAAAGCCTACTAAACAGTAAGAACAAATTGTATGTTAAGATTCTACATACATAGAAATTATAAATGAATTCCTAAGCAAAGTTCAACTTTTATCAGTCTCTGAAGGCATTTAAAAATTAATAAAACCCTGTATCTTGTTATTTTATTGCATATTAAGACTGTATTAAAAATGATACATCAAATCCTTTGTAGGGTTTCGGTAAAACCTCCACCACTAAACGGAATTCAAAAAGTAACAAAACGCCCATACTTTTTATTATATCGTTAAATTACCCAAATGGTAACCTTGCTTAGAGAATTATTACCTGTAGGGCTTGGAGCCACCATCAGAGACCAGATAGATGCCAAACTCGCCCTTCGGAGCCTCAACGGCTGTGTAAGTAGAGCCAGGGGGCACTTGATAGCCTTGGGTGAACAGCTTGAAGTGGTGGATTAAGGCTTCCATGGAGGTCTGCAATGAATATACATAATCTTGTAATTTTTAAGAAACAAGTAGAAGTTTCGTTATATTCAAATTTGAATGCATTTGAGCAACAGTCGTCGCCGCTTCTCGGAATATTGGGATGCAATGGTCCGGTATATTCTACCAAGCCAGCCGAGAACTGGTCGGCAGATTTTCCGTGCCTTCAAAATTATGATGGAAGACTTCAGGTCGTGCGGATTTGCACATGATTACCTGTATACTAATGTAAAGTGATATTTATAAAATATTGCATAAAAATTGACTTCTGTGCCACATGAAGAACTGACTATTTTTATATGTTTCAACAAATCGTAAATACCTTCATCTCCTCGCGCGAGGGCGGCGTGAGCTTGGCGTCGTCCGTCTTCACCTCGCCCGCCGGCATCTGGTTCAGGCACTGGTCGATGATGCGCAGCGACTGCCGCATCTCCTCCACGCGGCACAGGTACCTGCGCGCCCGGGTTCCACACACCGCCATTGTTATCAAGTGAAAGGGGAAAAGCTTACGAGCTACTGTGATTAGGATTGATCTCAGTTTCATTTTATTGTTCAACTATTTCGAAGTTTGAAAATGAGCAATTTAATATTAACCTCTAAGCTATCTAATTCTATAAAAATTGGTTGGGATAAACTTATATGCGTAGCATGCGGCATATCATATCATCGGCCATCATTTCAAGTGAAAATCAATACTCTTTATGTCGTTCCATTTAAAATATTAATGGTATCAACATGCACAAACAGCATTGCTATTTATTGTCAGATATTAAAGATCATTTATATGTTTCATGTTAACAGACAGATGCATTGCATATCTGGGCCACATATTTAGAAATAAAAGATATGAACTCCTGCAACTTAAAATGATGGGCAAAGTGGCAGGTAAGAGGTCAGTCGGGCGTAGGAGGAAGTCGTGGTTAAGCAACATCCGAGAGTGGATAGA
>DWFY01000230.1:0-11098 GCA_018246875.1 Creonpyge creon creon | reverse complement strand
CCGAGAAATAATATCTGCCAACCGCAATTAAGAAGAATTAATTGTTGTTCCTTTTTCTCCTTTATTGCTTGTAAATATTTCTGGAACAATTACGTCGAACGACCAACACGTGAGTTAAGATGCGTCTATTTTCTGTATAGAAAAACATTAAACGGAGAACGAGAGTTATTGTATAGTATCAGATCGACCAATGGGTGGTTGATAGCAAGGTCGTTTTTCTCAGGAGGCGGTTCCAATACGAGATATCAAGGAATTCAGCTTGTTACCGACGCTATCACATACTCATGTATACCGCTGACACAACTACAATCCTTTTAATGTTGAGACACTTGTTTTATATCTATTGTTCTTTTTTTCTGTTGTGTTCTTGTCATTGTGTCTCGTACATTCAAAATATTGATTATTCTCTTTTTGAAAGTAAGCAGTATTTAAATCAATGTTCTTAAACAGACTAAAGAATCTTCTTGAAATTACCTATCCTTCACGATGGATTGGAATTTCTGACATGTATAAAAACATGATAATTTTTTGTAATTTCAAATAGAATACGTAGTAATTTTATTTATATGGTATCGTACAGGTAAATACCTACCTACGTTTAAAATGATTAAAACTGCCTATAGGTTAAGTGTATTCAATTTCAATAATCATATCGTACAGCTACTTGAATAACTTCATCTTACGTAAATATATGTTGTGTATAAAAAACGATTATCACTATTTATAGAGGGAAACATTAATCAAATAAAAATAATAGGTGGTTTGTTCAAAAGGGCCGCGGTATGACGATTTGCTCCACAAAATGTCAACGAGGCAGCGCCGACAAAGGCGAGAGTGGCTTGGGGCAGTTCGAGCATGCCAGGCCCGCCAGCCGCGCCACGCTTGTTGAAATAATCGGTTAATTGTCCACCCTTGACGAGTTTGCGAGGAAAATGGGCGTTACGCTACTTACTTGGAGATTTTTAATAGCCCGTTTTAAGCTTGAGCTGTAAAAAAAAAAATCCTGCATTCTTTTCATTTTTACAAACAATTTCCTTGTTTACAGCGTTTACACAGGATGGGAAGAGAGAGCGTTATTATATTAATTATATTACCTTAGCCATTCTAGTTATCATTAAATCAGGTTGGGAGACTTGTTCTAACTTTTACTGCGAAGTTATTTCCATTACTAATCGGACTTTTGTATGAGAAGCGATATACAATAATAAGCAGGAATATTTCTCAAGAAACAAAGAGGTACTTTAAGTCTTATTTTGTTATGGATTGATATTGAAACGTAACATCACTCCTGTAATCCCCGAATAGGTAGGCAGAGGAGTGCAGTACACGATGCACGTTTCATCAGTTACGTTTACGTCCCAATATGGAATAGGTTGTGAGTCTATTGCCGTACACCGGGCACAAATCCAGACTCCGAGCCACTACTAGAAATTTTAACTATAGCTTCTAGTTCAAAAAATCCAATGGTACCCGACCCGGGATTCGAACCCAAGACATCTCGATCAATAGTCACGCTTGGATCCACTCGACCAACGAGGCAGTATAAGTATGTACAAGTAAATAACAGTGCAAGCTTTAGTTTATGGATTTATAAGGACGGACGAAACACAGCAAAAACTAACGGTATGTCTAATATGGACCAACCTATGCTGGGCCGCACCACAACAGTAGGTAGCTGAGGGTAGCTCTGTTTAACCAGGGCTTCAGCTAATCTCTTCGAATATGTATAAGAATTGGGGTGCTTTTTCAAAATACTCGGCGCCAGAATGTTAAGCTGCTCCTCAGAGAGCCAACCCGCCGCGCGGAGAACTTCTTCAGGATCCGCCGGGGGATCATGGACCTGTAAAGTGTCGATAATAATAATATAAATAACTGAAATCTCATAATTACCACTATTATCTACCCTTTAATCGTTCCACTGCTGGACGCGGGTCTTCTCTCAGAATGAGAAGGGCTAATGCCATTGGCGGCAGCTGACCAAGTGCGGGTTGGCAGACTGTCCACGCCTTAGAGGACATTATGGAGAGCTCTAAGATACGCATGTTTCCTCACGATACTATCTTTCATCGTTACAGCAGGTTATGCGTAATATTAAACAGTTCAAAAATTCAAAAATTATTTATTCCAACCAGCATTGTAATAGACATAAAGTGGTTGGTGCCCACCTTTTAAGTTTCACAAGAAACTTGTGATAGCGGGCACCGATCTTCCTAGTCTTAAAACAGAATAAAAATATAAATCAGAATAAAAATATATCAATAAAGAAAAAAGAAAAAATTAAGAATAAAAATAAAAAGTTGCACGCTAGGATTCGAACACAGGACCTACGGAATGGGAGGCTGAATTCTAAACCACTAGGCAGGGTATCTCTACGTAACTAAAATGCACCTAATATAAAGTTACCGGTATAACTAATAATCGTGGGAGTAGTTAAGTTCGTGGGAGACACTAAGGTTAAGGTCTTATGCTTAGGGAGCAAAATTTGTTATAGCGAAAGAGAAGAGAGAAAGGAAAAAAGTGGACGGAGAATGGGGAGGGAGATTCCATTCGACATACCTTTTCGGCCATCCGCTCATAATCAGGATAGCAAAACGCTGTCGAGAGATGGATGAAGGCAGCCAGATGTTTTATTTTCTTCGCGATCTCCAGAACACGCTTCGTTCCTTTTGTATTCATCTCCAAACCCTCCTTAAGAGGCGCTTCTAGACGCAACGTGGCTGCGAAGTGGAATATCACGGACACCTGAAAGATATAATTGATTTTGTTTGTAACGAATAGGTCACATGAAGAAAATTGTTTCTTGTGCAATTTTAAATCTTTCTTAAATTACGTTTAATTATATAAAGAGCATAATACAAAATATAATTAGGAATATGAATGCTCACAACCAAAATGTTTCATTAAATTGAAATAAATACATGCACACATGTCGTCTACAGAAGTAGTTAAAGTTCCTGTGTCGCAGCCACCCAAGGCGGTGAAGGCACATCGTGGGATTTTAGCCGGTAGGAATCAGGCATAACCATCTGCGTCTTCCCGTGGCGCAGTGGTATCCATGATGGATTTCCCCACGATAAAAAAAAATGTACACATGTCACACCTATTTCCAATAGTGATAGGGAGAGACCAAGGATTTCCATCGACTACGGTCCTGGTCGACTTCTTATCCTATTCTACATTCATTATGTTCTTCTACATACATGTTCATCTGTTAAAGGAACTTTTGGTTTGGTCTTATTTTACGATGTCACCGATTTGATCCAAGTATGAACGCCTAGGTCTTTCTCTTCTGACTCTACCATTAACACTCGCCTTATAAATCCGTTTCGTTAATCTACTGACATTCAATCTCTCTACATGACCAAACCATCTAAGCGTCCCTTTCTTAATACTAGTCACTGCATCTTCTTTTACACCACATGGTTCAAGAATAAATTTAAAAACGTCTTACTAAAACATCTCTGTCTGAACCAACATTAAATACGAATTGTAAAGCAGACGATACTTCATAAGTTAGCATTGTTCACCGCAGTTTCGGTTTCTCTAACGACCTCAGTTAACCTCTTGGGGTCATTAGCATAGGTTACAGTCGGTTGATCAATTTTAGAATCTTACCAAAACATTTATCCATTCTATTTTAGTCAATTACATTTCGATTAAATGACAACGGAAATACTACTATTTTCTGTATTTTTGTGCTTTTATTATTGTTATTGAATTGACTGCCTCGTTGGTCGTGTTGGTTGCAAGCGCGACCGCCGATCGAGAGTTCAAATCCCGGGTCGGGTACTATTGGATTTTTGTAACTTTTCTAATTTTCTAGTTGTAGTCAAGATTTGTGCCCGGTATATGGCAATAGACTCACCACCTATTCCATAATGGGACGTAAACGAATCTGGTGAAACGTAGGAGTGTACTACGTTCCTCTGCCTACCTTTTCGGGGATTACAAGCGTGATGTTATGTTATTATTATAGAATACCATTATTATTTGTATTATATGGTATATATAGTACATACATTGTTGTATATTATGTAATAATAATGAAGGGAACAAAAGAAATAAAAATAAAATATCCGAGACGAATCCGGCATGTTAGAGTAACATTTAATTTATAATTGTGGTATTAAATCGCCCTGAACGTATTCACCACTTTCTTGTTCTACGAAATATATTCAATTACAGCAACTCGATATGGTCTTGCGTGGTTACTTACACTGCAGATTTAACAATGCTTTCTCTATTAATTTTGCTTTCACTTTTAGTTTTTTGCGATAGATCTGCAATGTACATTTATGTACATACATATTTTATGCAGAAACATTCTCATTGTTTGTTCGAGTACTTAGGTGTTAATTATTCCTTATTGTTTATTAACAGAAGACAGTAATGACGAGGTTTTTATCTGGATTTCAAATAGCGTAATTAGTTGCCATCAATGACTTAAAAAAAACAAAATACATACATAATAATGGGTTAATGAGTTGTGTAAAAAATGGATTATTATTAATATTATATAATATATAAGAGTTGTGGATTTTGTAAATAAAAAAATAAAATAAACTTGGTTCGTGCGGAAGTCTAGATATTGCCTGCAAACTTTCATCGGTTGCTTTGCTTTTTCAGTATTTGATTAAAATAAAATTTTAAATTCAATCTCTTTACATGACATTTCGCATATTTTTCGTATACTTTCGAATACTTTTTGCATTAACATGTCAATATGGACTTATTAGTTACATTCTAAAATGTAAACGAAAATTTGTTGCCAACTATAATAAACACAAACCGTTGCATTTCAATACGATGTTAAAGTTATTAAATGTAAAATGTATTTAAAGTTCACATGTCCAATATATAAAACGTGAAAGCATTTTCCTTCTTTGCTATTATTCACCGTTAACAAAGGCAAGTGTTTAAGGTTAGAGTTAATTATGACAGAAAAAAAACAATTGCTTTAATACTTTTAGTTATTAATGCGGTCGAAATCAATATACATGGCTAAACGAAAATATTTGCATGTAAAATACTTTCCAAAATTGTTCAATTACTTGGAGCACCATTTTTGACTGCAAGAATATTCCTCAATATGTAAGATAATTCGCGATATACAGAAATGTACGTTACCTCATCATATATTTGTTCCAGTTGGGTTTTTTCTATACCAAGGTTGTCATATATAATGTCTCCACAGACCGGAATGAGTTTCTTCATGACATTCGGTTTCTCCGTTCTTATTCTTGCGAACAACTGTAATTGAAACCGAATATTAACAACATAATGGTATTACGTGTATGAAGAGAGTGATGAATATAGAAGAAGCACGTCAGGTTTTTAAAGATAAAGATATTTGGCTCTCGGCGCCCTCTGTATACCTCGTGAGGGAGCTGACGCCATGATATAATAATAATAACAACTTTTAAATCATGTAGAAAGAATCATACATATACAATCATATTTCAAGTCAATTTCGCATATCTTGTACTATTTGAAGTTAATATGTGTGGTTAATAATTAGCGTACTCACGGGCAGTTTCCACATATCCTCGATGCGTGACTCCGGGCTCTTGCCACGCTTGCTCCTGATCACCGCGTACACGCACTCCAAGTCCGGTACGCTGTACAGCAGCTTCTCTATCAGCACCTTGCCCATCAGCCCAGACGCGCCCGTCACCAGCACCTTCCGACCTCGGTACCACTCGTTCACTTCTGACGCCATCTTGTTTCGTTAACTGAAAATTATAACAATTAGGATTTAAAATTGTGTCTTGTGATTCAATTTTTCTACTACATTATCTAAACGTGCGCTTCGAAACGCCAAATATATAGCTATTAATGTCAACTAGTTCAGTTAGTGTTCGTATATAATAAATATTGGTAATAGAACTGCAAGAATATTGTTATTGAACATACGTCCTGTTCAAACTTGTTACTATAGATTTCGTCTGTGTTATTTGATATGTATCTTATTCTAGGCCAGTCACAGAGACGTTGTTACTGCTGAGGACCGAGCTGGTGCCCTCAAGCACACACGTGTATCGGTAACTACACCAACCAAAACACAAATTATTTTACTAAAAATTGTTTTGTGACACAACCTGCTTGTCCCAGACCAAACTGTGTACATGTTCTCTACCTTTGATTGGGAAGATATACGATTGGAATGACTGACCCGTTGGTCTAGTTGTTAGTACACTTGCCTGCTAAGCCGGGGGTCGTGGGTTCGACGACAAATATTTGTGCTATGAGTGCAAGCATTTTTTTCTGTGTAAAGAAGCCTATCTATATCAGTATATATTTAGTGAATAAATATAGTTTATAAGCCATTTGGTCAGCATTACACAGGCTTTATTTGGGGTCAGATGCCCCTGTGTGAAGACGATATTTATTAACTATACACAATGCTTAAAATTACAGATAACGGTAGCTACGCGTATTGAGGTTCATACGGCTTGCGTTCTAACGGTATGAGTGTGAGTATCTAGAGGCAGTGTGATTTTGTAACAGCAACCAGTGTTGCAAGACGCGGTGGTTTACGGATCCGCGGCAAATTACTTGCCAACCGCAACTACTCAGAAATACACCTAAATAGTTTTGTATTCACATTAAAATGTATCCTTCGTTAATAAGATTCTTACCAATTCGAATAACTTTGAATACATTTTGGAATCTTAAACAGAAGTTTAGATATTTGCTAAAAAGCGGATAATTAAATAATTTTTAAGCATGGAAATGTTTGTTTTATTATAAAAATTAATTACGATTATATCCCCATGATTTATTGTGCATCATCAATGCTTCTAGCGTTCGAATGTTGCCACGGATCTTCTCTGAGATTGAGAAGGAATTGGGCTAATCGAACATGCTGACCTGGATCGAATTGGCAGCCTGCACACGCCTTAGAGAACATTGCGCAGAACTCCAAGGCGTGCAGGTTTCCTTACGAAATGTTCCTTCTATAAGAGATAACTATAGATATTCAATAATATTTTAAAAATATTTCAAATTTTGCATAGAAAATATCCAAAAACCAGCTTTTGAATACGTATCTGTTTTACCTATTTACTGATTCGATTTTACAAGAATCCACATAGTTATGTAATTCTAACTATGTTGATAACACAAGATCACAATATTGAATAATATTTGTTATAAAACAGAATCCGGTTTGGCATAGTACACTTTCCCCGGCTCCTCCGCTGGCGGCTTAGATTCTACATCATTTTTTAGTTACGCGTACCAATATTGAAATAACTGTGTCTCGCAAAACTCTCGCATGTCTTTATTTACATCTTTATTTACATATTTTGACTTTCGTTTTGTGAATCTGTTTTAATATTAGCTTCGCCACCGTTTTCCAATGGCAGGCGGTAAGCATAAAAGAAAATAAAGATAATAACAATTTGAATATTCCTTTTTGTTAATGAAGGTTCTAATGTTATGTTAAAATCATAATAAGTTAACACAAGCATGTCTCCATGCTAGTACAGTAGTAAGTGCCATGACTAATACAAAAAATAGAATAATCCAGTCAAAAAACCGTTCATATATTTCTATAGGCTCACCCCCTACTGCATAGGACGTATAACGTAACTGATGAATTGTGGTAGTGTTACCTTCCTCAGCCTACCCTTTTAGGGAAATACAGGTGTGACGGTATGTTATATATTCCTATTCCACTATGACTATATCGGTAATCAAATCCAAAACTGAGTGGTGTCACGACCAAAGCGCCAAACCCTTCGTGTTGTAATAAATGTTAACACAGTTTGTGTTTTATTAAACATTGTCGTTTAACAGGTTAATAGGGTTCTTCCTATATACATAATTATCTCTCGTGGGTATACATATATCTCAAGATCCTTTTATAAATCCTCGTGTAGCACAAATGTTAATAGTTAAGATTAAAGGTCGCAACATGTGATAAGGTTAATGACATTTTACAACTGTTACATATAACAGTACAAAAGAAATACCTACATATACTATGTTTATTTATTGTAACACTTTGTATTATTTTAAAAGTAAAAATTAAAACAATTACTAAATAATGTGAGTGTTGATAGACGCAGGCACCGATGGAGAAAATAGGTCAGAAAGGTCTTATAGGAGAAATAGGTCAGACTACCTGATGGGTGGGTTAGAAGTGTCCAAAACTGGCGTGTGTATGAAAAATTTTAAGGATAGAGGATATTTAATATTCAACTAGTCTCTACTTACGCAAAGCACACTTTAATCTGAGATGTTTGAATTCTAGAAAAAAACAGTATATAGGCTACTTAGAAGAATTATTAAAGTCTATAACAGTAAGGGTGAAATAAAGGCAAGACTACGATATTTTATACGTACTTTTTAGTTTTATCTTCAAACGAAATGACGGAAAAAAATTAGATATATTTTTGGGATTTCGTGTAAAAAGGTCTTTCTTGTAGTATTTTCTTGTTTAACAAAAACGGCATTGTCAACAATAAGAATGTGTTTTTGTTCGTTTGTCTGGTACGTTTGCATATTAAAGGTTAGAATGTGCTATGGAGATACCTTAAACTTTGTAAAGGGGCACATACTTCTTAGAATACTTTTCTCACAATAATATATAACAATGTGAGATATAGTCAAAATATAACGAGTCATTTTGGAGTCAGTCAACTTAAGGTCAAATTAAGGTGAGAGAAGACGTCAATAGATATACCAATATGTATGAATAAAAAAAGTAGCTACAGCCTTTGTACCTTACCAAAAAAATTACTCAAATAATATGTGGATGAAACGTGGAAATTAAATAAAAAGCTGTATGAGTTCCGTCTACCAACACGCAGTTGAGCAGCGTGGCAGACTATGGCCTTAACAGTTCTCGTTCTGAGAGGAGACCTGTGTCCAACAGTGGAACGACAAACGGGTTGATGATGGTTAACTAGGTGGTCTATTTTGGAAGGTCTCCTGCGTTTATATCAGCAGTCAAAGCTTCTTAAAATCTTTCTCAGATTCTGATCATTCACACCTTGTAGAATGTCAAGACAGAAATTCCGCATATAAATTTTGCAGACACTCAACCACGCTTAAAAGATTCCGTCTACATTACATGTACATATATACACCTATATACGTTGATATTCATTTTCTTTTTGAAAAAATTGCACCTAATTATACCCAAGACAAAGCGAACCGTGGAATACCACATAGCCAAAAATGAGCATCTAACTGAAGATATAAAAATATAATGACTGCTTTTTATAACTGAATTACAATTGTATACGAGAGTTTTAACATTGTTTCTTATTGCGTCACAGTCTAATTCCTCAGTATATTTCTGCATGTGTCGTTGTTCATAGATTTTATTTTTTATTCCCACATTTTTTTGTTGTGACAATTTGATCAGCATATCACAAATTATTACACAAAAAACGATCATTGAAAACATGTTTAATCAGAGTTTTCGATCCAAATCTGTAATTCGTTGCGTTTTCGTTACATAATTTTTAAGAAAGTAATTACGAAAGTTAAACATTAATTGGAGCTTTAAACCTAATAAGTAAATCCGTAAAATAACTACCTACTCGTACATTCATTCATACAACTTGATGAGACCTGCATTCTTAATACGAAAATTTCATATACATTTTTATTTTAAAAAGTTGCTTGAACATAATGCTGTTTAAGACAATTTTATGTAAACGAATGAAGAATGAGTGAATGATATGCATTGTGATAGCGACCAGTTCGTCACTTTACGGTTATAGATCGTTAAAGGACTGTAAAGAGCGCGCCATTCCCGGTGAGATTTTGGATGAATGATTGTTCATGATATACAGGGGATTTTAAGGGCGTTACAAATGTTCCAGCAGTGATAGCCTTGCTAAACCTGCACACCTTAGAGTTATCTATAATGTTCTCTAAAGCGTGTAAAGGAATAGGAAGCACAGCACTAATATTAATTTAAAATATATTGAGCTTTCTTTCAAGTAAGAGAATAGCAAAGGCTTTGACAGCATTCACGAGTGGCCGCTGACGCCTATTGACATCTATAGCCATCCTCGAACATAACTGTTAGTAAGTAAGAATATGGCTGTTAGTACCAGTTATAATAATTTTACGGTATAATAAATTAAACGTAACTGGTGTACCGTGGAAGTGTACTACACTCCTCTACACTACCTCTGCCTACCTCTTCGGGGATCACACGCGTGATGTTATGTTTCCTTTTAAATAACACAATTTTAGGAATAATTAAACGGTTCAACAAATTACATAAACAAACCGTTATTAGGTTTGTAACTAGTTACGTAAATATACCTGCATCGCTACTTGTAACACGCTGAAGTTATTCGTGTGAAATTGTACAGAATATTTAAGTAAGAATTGAAACTTGATTTTGAATACGTTCTTTATATTGAAGTTCGAGAACGAGAAACATATAATAAAATATTCGTAAATTAGGCAATAAACTATGTATTATTATTACATTTTCGTAAACTGTAGATATATGATTTCGCATATATTTAGTTTTGACATACTTATATTATATATTCTGATAGAAAGTTGTACGACGACATTGCTTTAAGCAAAGACGAAGCGATCTTGTTTTTTGATACATTTCGAATTCATCTTTAGGATTATTATAAGAATCAAAAATTAAAACAAAACGATTAATTGTAAAGATAATATATTTTTATATATTTTTCAATAATCTAATTAATTAATATTTACTGCCATGTCATTATAAGAAAAAATCTATTTCCAACGGCAGTGCAGTTAAATGCTTTATGATCATGATTTATTAATAAAATATCATTACTATTATTATAACGTCACCCCAGGTCCCTTACGCGATAGGCAGAGAGCACCGAGTGCCAAATATCTCTATCTTTACAGACCTGACATGCTTATACTATATTAATTACGAATAGTATAAAATATTACTCGCTTCTAAATACACTACTAGTCCTACATACTAATTAAAACTAGAATGAAGTGATAAAATATAGCCTAGTATTATCTCATATATTATTATAAACTTACCGCGCGTGTTATTTGAAGCAGTACTTCGTGTAAGGCACAACACAAGACGGAGAGCGCGCGTCGACCAACTGAGTTGTATAAC
>DWFY01000229.1:0-11105 GCA_018246875.1 Creonpyge creon creon | reverse complement strand
TGGGACGTAAACGTAACCGGTGAAACGTGGGAGTGTACTACACTCCTCTGCCTACCTCTTCGGGGATTACAGGCGTGGTGTTACGTTACGTTTATTTAATCACATATTCCAAAACACGAGACAAAATCGTGCCTTAACCTCAGTGTTAATGGCTAATATTATTATGCTAAAATAAATTCTGATAGTCACTTGTTAAATTTATCCGATCGAGAAACCACGCATTGAGCAGAAATATGATAAAGTCAGACAGTTTTGCGAATAGAAATGTGGGATTATAATAGACAAAATATAAAAATTCAAGGACTGCATTGCGACAACATTTTCTGAACGATGTAATATTTATATGTATAATAAAGTACGATACACACAAAACGTGCATTTGTCTAATGCCGCAAATTTTTATCATTCACGTTTTCTATTGACCTTAATTAGTATTACTAATTATAGTAAGAACCGCGTTTGAAAAAGTACTAAAACAAACATTTTCGAATAATGACATCTTTAATTTTTACACTGTGACTACATTTGTGAACACAAATACATACGGCTGTAAAAATATAATAATATAATTTATAAACGCGTCTGGTGACATCACAACAATTATTGTAAAATTAATTACATTCAAAACGTTCAAAATAAATGTAGAAAATAACGTAACATCACGCCTGTAATCCCCGAAGAGGTAGGTAAAGGAGTGTAGTACACTCGCACGTTTCACCACTTACGTTTACGTCCCAATATGAAATAGGTGGTGAGCCTATTTGTAATGTAGAAAACAAATAATATATAGAAGTTTATTAGAAAACTGTCTTAAAGTTTTCAAAGTTATTACAACTCTAATAAAACATACAGCAATGAAATACGACGACATAGATAAAAAAAAAATTATAAATCACTATGCATTATGAACAGTCGAATTCCCAACTAAACTAAAAAACGTATTGAAGCTTCTATATAATAAGATAACTTATAATAACTAATATATTTTGATTGCGTTTAAGGCCCCTTTTTATAGAAATTTATTACAGACCTGTAACAATGTTACATTTTTAGAAACCGGTATTGATGAACGTTTTCAGAACTTGTAAATGAACGTAATATTTCGAAGAAGGCATTTTTGTTAAAAAAAAACAGCTCAATAACTCTCGAATCAGTTAACTCAGTTGAAATTATATCTGAAAGATTATATAATTGAAATTTTATATTGAGCGTTCTCTTTGACATGTTTAAAGCCCCTGTGTATATATCGTACACGAACACCTACTTCAGAAGTTATAAAATGCGTCCGATTTAATAAATAATAACTTGGGTTTAAGGATTTGTAGGTTTAAGGATGTCAACGAAGTACAGAAATTAACTCAGTAGCGAAAGTTTATAACAAATGAACTGAAATGATTGCTCGCCCTTAATATATTCAAAATAATAATCGTGGCGTGCCGCAAGGCAGTATCTCAAATTCATTATTGTTTTTAATGAATGGGTATACTTATGATGTACAATAATGATCTCCGTCTAATATTAATTAATTATAATAATACTGCGATCTGTCTGCAATAACAAACAAGTATATACACAAATGTGCAATCTGTTACGGTTTGAAATTTTAATCTTGCCTACAAGACTTAATCGAAGCTCGTGGTTTCATCGGCGGGCGAATAATAGAAATGCCTTTGAATATACATACAAAACGGACAAATTACACGCCCAACACTACATAAAAAGGTTCAAATATTTGAATAAATTGTTGCCCACAAAGAGACGTGGATTTCCAAGGTTGGAATTTAAGTCTAGCACGTTCCAGATTGTGCTTTAACAAGATTTCACTTTTTTAAGCAAGGTTCCACTGGTTTTTGATACTGGGTAACAATTCAAATTAGAAATCTTAGTTATTCTTGTTTAAATATGTACATGCTTAGGTTCGATAAAATTTCCTTTTTAATATAAAGGTTGGGTACTTTCAAAGAAAATCTTTATTTCAAAAAAATAGAGTTGAATGAGCTTTTTGTAGATACTGACTTCATTATTTTTATTTGATGGAAACGATGACGGTGAAACTCAAGAGCCACCGTGACTATCCGTACGGATGCACCAGGCTGCTAAAATGATAACATAGAGGCTTAAAAGATAAGGAGACTGCTATCCGGTATACCGGGTAATACCTAATAATTGAATTCGGAAATAATAAAATAATTTAGATCTCGCAATAATTTAATTTCTGTAATCAAGCTGGTTTATTTAAAATCTTTTCATAATACTTAATAAGAACCATTTAACTAGGTTAGCGGTTGAAACGGGTCGAGAGCTCACCTACTTTCTCTGCTGAATGCTACGACTATTATTGTTTACTGAAGCCGCAATGTCTTTCATTACGCTTTGTAAGGCATTATATTTTGTCGAGCTTTATCTTTTGGGAGATATTCTGAGTTGTATGGAAAATTAAAAAGCACAGAATTAAAATTCTAGCACTCAACTTTGCAGTTACGCAGTTATATCATATATGTACCTAGAGTGTTAAATGTTAGTTCCGCTGTCTGCACTAAAATCATGTACGAAAACTGTTACCAGATTCACGATCGCGGTGTATCGCTCCTTATCACACACTAAAAAGCAGTCCTTCGCCCGATGTGCGTCTGTGATAAGAATTATCTCGATACACGTTTAGGCATCGAAAGTTATCGAACAAAAAATAATGTATATATCAGAACACTTACTCGTCACGAAGCTCATCCTTGTCGAAAGACATCGTAGCACAGCACAATCGCTAGTAAACTCGGAGGACAGTTAGATAATACAGTGTTTAAACAATGTTGGCGACACGGATCGATAGGCGCGGCAGTAAGTAGCGCTGTGCGGCTGAGAGGGAGCAACTACTGGAGTCGTTCTGGCCAGGCTCGAGTGGGCGCGGACTCGCGGGGCCGAGCCTGCGCAGTACGCCGCACGAGAACTACACGTCAAACCGCAGTGTCAATATTTATTGTACCATTTTTGCAATACGATAAGATTTATAATATCTTGATGACGGTTAAATGCCCGGGCCAACAACGAGCAGCAGCGTACGCGGTGCAAGCTGTGCTGTACGATCCCAACCCGCGTGCCCAGCATGGGGATTGTGGGCAAACACGAATCACCTATGACAGTACAGAACGGCTTTCTTTAGGGGGTGGAGCTGAAGCAGGGACTCTCCAGGAGTGGATTGAGACAGGCTAATAGAGTATTAACAAAAGATAGCTATTGTGTAGAGTCACATCCTACTCGTGAGTCACAGTAAATTGGTTCGGTTTTTCGATCTGCTCACGTTCTACTCGACACAAGTTTTGGCATGGAAAGCAAAATTTAATTCTCCAAGATATTTATGTAGATACATTATTCAAATATAATAACCGCAACAAACATGCTAAAATACGTTTTGATTTCAGCCGTCTCGATTAAAATTCCAATGTACTACCCACAACCACACCAAGTGTAATAATTTGCAAAACGTTAGATTTTTTGTAATAAATTTTAACATTGTACTTTTAGAACGATATGCACAATTGTAATGCCTTTCAATATAGATATTTATTAATTATAAGACAGAAAAATACGTCATTCTGTATAGATACAAGTACAAAAACAAAAGTTTTGATCAAACCATTATATACACATACGTATTGTCGCGCTTATTTCAGATCGGGGTAGGCAGAGATTACGGATTTCCACATTCTACGGTCTTGAAAGACTTCTTTAGCCTCCTCTACATTTGTTAAAGTCTTTATACATGCTCGCCTATGGAAGGAAATTCATAAGAATATCATAGATAAAATCGCAGTAATAACCGGCGTATCTTCTGAACCTAATATTAGACGACATTTCTTTTATATTGACTGATGTACTAAAAAAGAAAGGCATCACATCTAGCCAGCATGTTTCATACAGGATCAAGAGTTCGACGAAATTATACAAAATGTGTAATGCATAACACACTTTATTTTCTACATAGGAAGGTAAATCTGCAGTAGATACACTCAAAGAAATACATATTACAGAAGTTACATTTAAACTTATCTACACAGTTCCAATAATTTACAATAGATTCAAACACTGCACGGGCGTGTCACATTATGGATGAATAAAATTATACCAAATTACATATTTTAAGCATTTAAGGTCTCGTTTATTCAAACTAAAGGTACTTTTGAATTTACTATTTGAGTTTTCCCTGACATAATTTGCTGAACTTTTTAAAGGCTAGCCTTGTCTTTCATCTCTATGAATAAATCGTGCAATAAAAATGCCTACATGATACCATAATAATATTAAAATAAAAATATTACATTAACAAAAATATGGCAGGAAAACCACAGGTATCTACTACATTTGAGTGAGTATGGAAACTTCTAGAAAAATTAACATTACATGTAACAATAGGCACGATACATACACAATTAAAGCTTCAATTTAAAAGTACATAGTATAGATACAAATATATGCACATCAGTTAAAGGCATTAAATTGACCTAAAGTTTGCAGTAACGATAAAAAAATGTGGGCTACATAAAAAAAATTAAAGCACAAGGATATGGGAATTACGAAATAATCATAATAAGGCTACTGACTAGTAGGTGAAACACATTGTACACACGGTCACAGAATGGCGCGAACATAAATTACCTACACATTCATACACACACTCACACACAACTCGCATTTACAAAGTCCTTAGATCGTTGACATTCGAGAGTTGAAGATTTCCGCGAGAGCGGTAACATGATATAAAATGATAGCTTAAAGACAATAACAAAGTTATGATTATAAACCAATGCTGCTGAGTACATCTCAGTAGCAAAATGAGTTGAGCGTATCAACTTAAGGCTTCTAGAAAAAAACGATTTTTTAAAATATTAATATACAGACTTCCATTGTGTATAACATGATTGTGACATAGTTAGCTATTGTACAACTCATTAAAAATAATTCCGACGTAAATAAAGAGTGACGTACACTGCGTAAATACAGTGACATACACTGCAGAACCCAACGAATTATGGTCTCCAAAACCTTCATCATAATATAATACGTCGGCCGTGATGTTCAGCTGCGTTTTTTAGGTATGAAATAATAAAAACGACTTTACGAAAACGGTTTTCAAATCACTAATTTTTTCAATCGCAGCATCTCGAATCTTCTGAGTTTTAACACTGTTGCACGTAGTTGGCAAAATAATGAAGAGTTTTGTAAGCAAGCACGATAGATATTATTATTATATAAAACATTGATATATCATAGACGCCTATTCTCATTGAGCCGAGTTGTCGCCGCGGCCAGCACGATACAGCGACGGTAAAGGAAGGTCTACAAATGGTTTTCAATCCGTGCCACGTTGGCTACCAACACGCGAATCTAATATTGAAGTATCCTTATGAACACAATTGTATGATGACAGAACTTAGCGAAACGAATGCAACGTTACTATACCTAAAACCGACACTGTCGAACGGTTAGTGTATACTATTCTTTTTGTAAAAAGCATGGCTGTTGTCCCACCACGTGTTGGGTGGACGACATCGCTTGAACATTTGCAACATCAACAAAGTTTATAATACGTGACCAGCCTTAATTAAATCTACGCGTCGATACAAAATTTAACTGTAAAGCATTCAAACTTAAACATACATATCCAAATATTGACCAAGTGTTGCAGTCTTATCTACATTACAAAGAAAATATTATGTATTTGCAGAACATTCCCAAAACCATACTCCGTCAAATCACATGATTACGAGTATTATTATGTCATTATATATTTATGTTAAATTAACAGGCAAAGCGCTAACAATGAACCGGAACGGATGATGCGTCGTTTAAAAGGAATGTTGCGTTGGTCCTCAAATAATACATACTGCGTAAAAGAAAGAATGAGTTTTATACACTGAAACAGAAAATAAACTACAATTGTCCTACAAAATTGGCGAACCAGAGGTGAGATGATGTTTCACTAAAGGGATCAATATAAGTAATTTTTCCTAGGAAAGACCGCATGAGGTTGCTTATAGTTGGGGTCGGGTTGGTTGCGGTAGCGTCGCGCCAGCCACACGGCGAACAACTGCAAAACAACACATCAACATAACCACTGTGTCCTTATGACGTTGCCAAATGTACAGCAATTCAGTGCAAATGTGTACTTTTTAATAACGAAACATGCACTACTCATTTCAATGTCTGGAAATTGCAATCCATTCCAAGTTAAAAATTAAAATACCGCATGCAACGTGCAACCTCCAATCACATGCTACATTGGTGCATTTTACTTACGATACGCTTTAAGCTTCAATGTCCGCAGTTTTAAATACATAATGAATTTCCGATAAACATATAAATTTAACGAATACGTTGCCTATTTATCGATTGTTATCCAGCACTTGTTATAACAAGGAAATCGTTTTTTATATCCTATTTATTTGTGCAATAAACAAAAAACACGCACGTGCAAAGGAAATGATAAGTAAAGCGTCTAACGCTACGTTATGCGGCACAGGCAACATACTAGTATATTAAAACACGAAGACATCAACGTGCGAGGAGTGCGCTTCCCATCCCGCCATCTCACTCCGCCTAACAATGGCTACCGCTCTTGCCTTCGACGCGTCAAAATCTCGCTATACGTCGTTATACCGAGGTGCCTAGTTAACTTCCACAAGTTATACATTCACTATTTATCGACGTTTTGGGTAACCGGTATTATTATTAAAGCATCACATTTGACTCTCTAAAGCCCTATTCTTATAGATTACAGTGCAACATATATGGAAGCGTCACAGTTTTCATGCTGAATATAGAATAAAAAGAGTTAAACGTGGGCGGAGATTGCACAAGCGGGCTCGAAGCGCGAAAGCAAACCACCTGCAAGTGACAGTCCGATTACTGAGAGCATTCACAGAAATGCACTGGGGTTAGCGCGCGGGTCCTTCTGATTACGATATCTTACTGTCAACCACACACCCAGAAACTGGAAAAAACCGCCGGGTTAGTGTTAGTCACGAAGTGAGCAGTGATCGAGTCGATTAGCACAAGTATTATTCACACGTTTCATACATGTTACAATATAAGTAGGTGATGTACACAGATGTATAGGCATACAAATGTATATATATGTTTACATATATGTATACATATGTATAGCCGCTGTTAATGATAGTCCGAAATAAACCATTCCATTAAACATTCACCTTTTGTTTAGTGACGTATTAGGTATAATAATATATAAAAAACTGTTATCTATGAAAACATAAGCAGAGGATTGTAGCACACTCCCACGTTTCGCTAATTACGTTTACTTCCCACTGTGGAATAAGGGGTGAACCTATTGCCATACACTGCACACAAATCGAAACTTCGAGCACCTACTAGAAATTTTGAGTCAGAAAAATCCAATAGATGCCGACCCGGGGATTGAACCCAGGAACTCTCGATTAGCAGTCGACCAACGAGGCAGTCAAAATAAAAAATAAATGAAAAAATATATATAAATAATTAAATGATAAAAAATAAATAAATAATATGTATTGGATAATAATATCAATAGACGAAGATACATATTTATCACTTGGAATGATTTTCAGAAACAGCAATAATAATTAAATAACACAGGGAAATGTATGGTATGCCTAAAATATTTATCAGTTGTCTAAAATTTTCAAACAGAGTTACATAATTATTATTTTAATTATGTATAATACATAAACCCAATTAAGACAGACAGTGAACAGATGAAAAAACATATTTAATGAAACAGATGAATAAAAAGTTTATGAAAAGAACATTTTTTCAGTCTTTCAGATGTACTTAAAATATATGTTTAACTCTAACATTATATACAATATTTTGAAATATTTACATAGGGTATTAATTATATAGGCAAGTCTATGATTTGACCCCTTTTCAATTTAATAAGTACCAGATATATGGGTATATTAGCTTAAAAAGGTTAAATGTTTATTTAGACACAAGTTATATGTAGATAGAGCCTGGCTGATAAATTTGACACAATCTACTTATCTATATGGAAGCAAACAAAGGTTCAAAGAGTGATAAAGGTTTGTAACGCAATTTGCAATGTGTATGTTAAATAAGATAAGGGGCACACATACCTCGGTAAAACTGAAGAACAGGCCGATACCACCACAAAGTTTGAAAGCCTGATCTATAGTTTCCCTTAGCTTCTCCATGCAAAGCTGACACTGGCAATCCGGCAAATCGATATCTTTGCAGCAATTCTTCTACAACAACATAAGAAATTACAGGAAACAAGTAAAAATAATTGAAACACAACATAGTTCACCATTTTAGTGAATACAGAAATAATAAAAAACACAAAATAAAGCAGATATATGTAGATGTTTGGCTAACTAAATTGTAGTTTTTGACTATCTCCACAGTTCAATAAAAGATATGATGGAGGAGATCGTCCTTCATAAAAATAAGTGTAATCGAATGAAGGAAGCAAATACAAATTGATTAACAACAGCTCTTAAAACGAGAAGAAATCTACATATAAATATAGATAACATAACATAATATCAACATTTTTAATATTTTCATTCTTGAAATATAAAACATATGATAACTGTTATCATTCTCGATAAGCAAGTGTAAATATTACAAGTGTATTTGATACTTAAATTCACTATAAACATTATACTCAAAATAATGAAAATATCATAATAACAAATACGTCCAAGGCCAAAAGTAATAGTATGAGACATAAAAACAAAGTTAATTTAAAAAATATTTCTCTTTTTCACTAGATTAAAATATGGGGTTGTTATGCATATATTTTGTTCTGTACTTATCAATTTTTACATGTAATATATCTAAAGGTCCAGTAGAAGTAAGTAAAACAGGTGGACTGTGAAGAACAGTAATCTGTAAAGGTTAACAAGTGAAAGTTATCAGAACAAGACAAGTGGTACAGACTTGAATAATTAACTGGGAATTTGTACCTTGTGTTTACAGTTAGACTTTGTTTTGCGCAGTGTGATACATATTTGAATTACGTAAATTAATGTGATGTTACTGTACTACATTTCTCATATAGAAAACTGAAAAAATAATATCATTTGAAGAGGGTATACTAGATATAATTATATATTGTCTTTCAAGTAAAGTGCTTTTGGTGGAAAATATAAATGTGGATACAGACTAATCATATGTGTCGGAACTGCTTTAGGACCTTGAGATAAACTTACCAGATCACAAGGAGGATGGTCGGTAGTGGTATTTTGTGGCAAGGTTTGAAAACCGCAGCATTGAAATCTTTGCTGAACTTGTTCCCTGACATCCATATCCACTTGATTCCATCCCTTAAAAAGTAACAAACCAATGTAGTATTTACAATTATTTCATATGTAAAGTAAAATAAATATCAGATTATATTAAAAGCGGGTGTAGTTTGCTTTCATAGACTGTATTAAATGTGTACTATGCTGAGTATAATTAAATTCTACTGTGCTGAAATCCTACCTAAAATCAATCATAAATGAAGTCTACTGTTTAATAATCGAACCTAAAGTCCATTTCAAATATATGTACCTAATGCTCTTTCAGATCAGTGTTTCATTTTGCCATACTCACCGAAAATACGCTGGTATAAAAGAGTCCTTACCCTTTTGGTACAATAGTTAAATTTTGTTAAAATTCTGAATGACTTTTAGAAAACATTCTACCTATTTCAACTGCTAAGCAATAGTCTATGATATATTTCGTTTTAGGCAAATACCAATAAATGAATCCCACTTACATAATTATCAACAGCAATAATACATTTGTCACTGACTGATTTATATTCATTCGACATTGTTCATACATTTAATTGTTATTACCTAATATGATTATACATATACACATAGCTGGCCACCTAATCCTTCTCTATATGAAGAAGAGGAAAAACATACCTGTTGAGCCAACATTTTCTGTTGCTCGGAGTTGACACCCAGGCAGGCACATGCCACTGAAAACTGCACCAGGAACAGGAGGAAGAGAATCACCATGTACTGATCATGAGAGTCAAGAAATATTATATCCAAATACTGTATGGTGCAGTACAGTAAATAACTGGTACACATAATAATACTAATATCTTGGGACATCTCCACACACAGCCATCTGATCCCAAAGTAAGCATCAAGAGAGCTTGTGTTATGGTAACTAGGCAGCTAATAAACTACAAACATACACATAAATATTTACTATAGCTCCCCAACTTAGCACTGAGCCCTCCTGTCCTACTTTTGTAACTTAAAAACATTTTAAAAGCATATTTTCAAAATATAGCCCTAGTGTTGCCTAAGTGGAAGAGACTCATAACTATAAACAATATTGCAGCATCTAGATTTTTTTAAATAATTTGGTTTTGACAGATACATCTCATACTAGAAAAACTTGAAATATTGTCAGATAGATCTTGTATATAAACATGTGAAACTAAAGATTTGGGACTGTTTTTATGCCCCCTGCCCACTTTGTACCCTACCAGGCAGGCTCTCTGCTAATTTGGATAGCTATGGTATAGATATTTTTATTACACCTGGACATAAAACAAATACTTGACCTCATCACACAAATATTTATTCTAGGTGGGAATCATACCAATGACTCTCAGTTCAGCACTCAGATTCACAAACCACTAGACCAAAGGGCCAGTTAAACACTTACATATTTTACTAGATCATTATTATTATTATATTATCACACAAGGTCCCTTAAAGAAAAGTAATTTCAATTTGGGATAAACAAAGAGCATAAAATGCTAAAAATATATCCTCATACACAGAACACATTTCTTCTATGTTCATGACTCTCTCCACACATCTGTTTAGGGACTTTTGGCTCCCCATCACCTAGTATCTGTGCCTATTTATTCAAGATAGATAAGTCTTAATCTCCCTCCTACCTACATCCACTAGCATTAGCAGTTCTATGTTAATCAATAATAACTGACACAATGAACCATCTTAAGCCTGAACATTATTTCATATGGCACATATTAGTAATTCTAAGACACCTTTATGTGACAATGATAAACAACTAACCATAATAATGATGTTAAAAAGGATACGAAAAATAACATG
>DWFY01000228.1:0-11114 GCA_018246875.1 Creonpyge creon creon | reverse complement strand
TTAAGTCCTATTACAAGTAGGTATATTAAATGCTCTCACAAGAAGTTTGCACATTTCACATGCAACTTTTGTTTTAAGTCTAAACCACATGTGATAAATTAACTTTTGCCATCTGCATGTATTTATTATGAAAATTTATATCGCCTTATAACCGTTCTCAATAATCATATTGATATATATTAAAATATTTCAGGAAAAAGAGGCTTGGAAGTAGAAGGATGGGAAATCATCTTCCGCACGCGTACACCTAGAGAAATTAGGGATGAATATGAAAGGTAAAACTTGACATACATTTAAAAATAAATGTAACATCACGCCTGTAATCCTCGAAGAGGTAGGCAGATGAGTTTAATACACTCATGTTTCACCAGTTATGTTTAGTTCAGTTCAGTTACTAGTATTTTACATCTAATATATTGTCCTTATGTTAATGTAATATTATCTAGTAGTTAAGCATATAGAAGTTGTCCAAATCTTTATTGGATAGACTTCAAGTTTTGTTCAAATATCTTTAAAAATGTTTACTGAATCCATGCAAACAACTTATTCTTGGAACATACATATTTATGACAATGACCGTTAACTCCATGCAAGTCAAATTGCTTAGGGCAGTGTCTTAGGTACATAATATTTACATAAAACTTGACTATGTCTAGGTTAAAGAGAGAAAGAGAAGAACGAAGACTACAGCAAAGCGCTAATCCCAGAGGCACCATCACACTTTCCATTAATGCTACAGATATGTTCATGAAGTATTATGATGAATATGAAATTCTGTAAGTAAAACTGTATGTATACTACCATGAAAACTAGGAAGCTGTTATCTAGTTGTAGGAAATGAATTTTTAACATTCAAACTCATTGAAATATTAAACCTCTTATATCTATATGTATCAGTGAGGAAGTTGTTTGATGTTTACTTGTGGGGCTATTTGAACTTCATAATTTAATTATGAACTTTACTAATAAGTAGAGAACAAATATGTCTAAAGAAAAAAACTATTTTCTATATGTTCATTTCTACTTAGTACTGTATTGAGAGGAATAAAAGAAACTATGTCATTGTAATATATCTGATATTCTATTGGTAAATAAAAAATAAATACGCATCAACAGCTCACATAAAGAATTCTCTTAAAATCATGAATGAACATTTATGATGAGTACTTGTATAAGTCAGGTACTCCTAAATGCATGGTGTTCAATGTTTACACAAAATAATCAAATATACACCTATGATTTAATAATATAAGGTATGTTGCACCCACTTGAAATCTTTATTATTTCAAGTAGGTAAAAGTTTATTGAAAATATCTGAGACACATTTGCTTACAAATCATATATACACATCACCTTTGTCCACAGGGAGGAAGCAGCAATCATACCGAACATTGAAGTATCCGGTATGACTATACAGCAATCAATTGACGCCCCAGTCACACTAAGGAACACTGTAACCTTGTCTGGCAATATATCAACACAGAATGGAATAGGTATATATATATATATATATGCCTTTGTATTATGATTTGCAGAAATTTACTCTCTGACACAGTACATAATAACAGTTTCATTGATTGATAGCTTTAACCTTGCAACACTCTCCCATATGTAATTCCAATGATTGTAAACAATTGTTTGAGAGGGCATATTTGCTTTAGCTCATAAATAGAATCGTCTTCAAAATACACATACTTAACAATTCGAAGAATAATATTAATATGAAAAACTAAATTTATAATAATCAAGCAATAAATAAGCAATGCAAATAACTGAAATAAAAAGTTTTAATGCAATATCAGAATAATTAATTTTCTTATTACCCTTTAAAACAAATACACATGTACACTTTAAATTCTATAGAATTATATGTAGCTACTTATATGTAATATAATTACGAGTATATGCATATGTTATATATAAAATACTGAAAGTTGTACTATTATTGTTTCAATTAAAAGTACTTCTCTTTTATACTATATAAATATAATAATGGATATCTTTGTAAGTGAAATAGTATATTTATTTAACATTGTATATTGCAGTATTACAAACAAAAACAATTTAAAAGTAAAATTTAGTTTACCAAATGGTAATATGATACCCATACAAAGTAAAAACTAATGATTTTCATAAATGTGCACTGCCTCTATGGAAATATTAACACCTATATGTGTTAAGAAACAAAATATCCAGCAATATACATATGTATGAATTGTGTGTCTATATTAATTTATTGTCATTTTTTGATTCCAGGTTCTGGCTCAGTAAATATATGCAATCGAAATTTAAGTTCAGAGAAGGGATGGACAGAGGTGGAGTGTGGTATTGGAAATGGCCCACTACTCGGATTCAAGATATTCCGCACCATGTCTCGACTTACTTTTGTCAACTGCGGAACTGGCTTCCAGTTCACTCCTAGAGGCATAGTACCAACTTTCGCTTCAAGTAAGTACATACATAAGGTAAAACGATGTAGAATAAAAAATAAAATTTCATTACAAATTGCAAACATTAACAGAACTGGTCATAATATTTTTCATACACATGATTCGCGAATTAGCGATTTGATCGGATATAATTTTTTTAAATCATATATTGTGGTCTGAGTTTTTCGTTATTCAACATGTGAAGTCAAAATTATAACATATTTAGTAAAATTCTAATTATCAGCCACCTCACCATAAGTTTTATCTTCCCTATCTCTGCAAGTAACTACGTGCTAGTTATATTTCAAATATACCTAGGTAGATATTAAGATTATACAATATTCTAAATCTTTCTGAACTAAAATTATCTCAAATATGTATATAAAACTTAAATTATGAACAAAAATTAGGAGCAATGAGAAAATGCTTGTACAAATGACATTGATTATGTCATTATTTACAGCCATGGCAATTCAGTTAGATGCTCACTCAGTGGGGTACCTGACATACAGAGCCGGCGGCCAAAGTGGTTCTTCTATGGCCTCTACATACGTGAGAGATTCTGAAAAGTATCATGCAAACACGGCAGTGCAGCTTGGCAATCCTCACTCCTACATATCATTCAGCCTTATGAGAAAACTACCACAGCATGAAATGAAGCTTAGGTTAGCTTTGAAGTAAGTATCATCCAGTGTTTAGCTACTTTTAAGATAATTAACAGATCTATTGGCCCTTCCAGCAAGTTTTTGAGTGGTCAAAAATAGTTTTATATGGCCGTTTTTGGGGTTTACATTCTTGGCACCATTGACTTAACAAAGTTATGATTGTCTTTGCAGATTAAATGTAAATTATACATAGTATTAATTATATTATTTTTTGACTTGAGATTTATTGTGGTTCAAGCTGCCACTGCTGCTAACCAGCTTAATACCAACGCTAGTTACCAGCGTTGGTATTTTGTACCAACATCCTAATAGTTAAATATGATCACGAAAGGCAAACCTTTGATAAAATTATAAAGTGATTTCTGTATCATACTACTGTGGGATCTACGTATCCTTACATTTATCTATCTATCTGTATAAAAATATTTTTATAAAGATAAGAATAGTATGACAAGTCTTAAGAACAGACAGAACATATTTACAATATGATAATTTTAGTTTCATTCCTTGGGCAAGGCCTGACAGGTTGCCATTCTAACCAATCAATTACATACTGATGTCTATAATATATTTCACAAGATGCCGCCCAATGAAAACATATTGACATATATACATTATACATACTATGTTACATAAGTCTTTGTTATATTTGAATTTACAATTTTTTTAGGTTTGGGACATTTGGTGCATTAGCGGAATATGGTGTTGAGAAGAAAGTTTCACAAAACAGTACTGTGTCAGCAGCGGTCATGTTGGGTGTGCCCAGTGGTGTCATGTTGAAATTGAAGTAAATCCATTTCATTTGTATTAGTGCAAAAACAAAAAGAATATTAATTTAAGTCCCACATTGGAACACCAGTGTTGTAAATAGTAGTATCGCACTGCATCAGCTAGTCAGTAGGCCGGTTTTGCTTTATCTTATCATATAGACAGACAGGCGTCCTTCCTTAAGCATGATATTTTCTCTACGTTAATAACGTTCTTTGAATTTGCCCTTAGGGGAGTCATGTTTGTTCGATAACCTAGACCAATCTGCACACACCGTATTAAAAGCGTAATAAACTGAGACTTGCTTAGATTATGGTGCTCTGACTATCACTGCCATGAAATATCTCGAATTTCTACACTGAGAATTCTCATTATGTGATCTGGGTCCTGTCTAAATGGCGCGAGTCCCCAAAACAAGCATCTAATTCTAAAAAACCAAAAAAATATTTTGACCATTAATTACCCACTCACTTTACATAGATACTTATTTTTACTCCCACATATAGAACAAATACTTGTGACCAGCTGGCGGGCAGTGCCCCTGGCTCAGCAGTTAGTTTAATAACCGCTGGACCCATGAGCCAATAATGAACCAATAAGGATACAGTCATCCTTATTTTAGTCTTTAATAATATATTTCATTTGTCTAATTCCTAACGTAGGCCAGCCAAGCTGTATTCTTCCGCGAATTTCCCTCTTGAAGTCGTTTTTACTCATCCGCGAAGAGCTGAAGAAAAAGATCAGTGGTGTGCTATTGGAGAAACCTATGTCCAGCAGTAGACGGGAACGGGCTGATGATGTTGATAATGTCTAATTGAAAAAAAAAATGACTCGGAGCTATAACTGTAATATTAAGTAAAGTGTTTTATAGATGAATAACATCGAACAACACTAGTAATACCTACAATCTACGCCTCTAATAAAATACATTATGTAGATTGATAGACCCAGCTTTTCATAAAGTCCAACTTAATTGCAAAAATTCACACTAATTGGTTATTTTACTAAAAATGTTTATGTACATAATTTATATAAGAAAATTAATTCAGGTGGTCCTGTTCCTCGCAAACCATAGTTGTGCCCATACACCTTTGTGAAGAAGTAATGCCGTCGCCGGTGTTCTACGCCACTCTGGTGCCTCTGGTGTCTTGGATGCTACTAAAAAAGTTGGTTCTGGACCCCATAGCGAGAGAGAAGCAGGAACGCGAAAGGCAAAGATCGCTGGAGGCTAATTTCGAAAGGTCTGTATTTTGTGGACGAGAAGAGGTACGGATCGTGTTTGCTATGGCTTGTGGCGTAACAATTTTTTTTGCATTCGCAATAGTGCTGTGCTGAATTCGGCAATAATGCTAACAACTCATATAACCTGCATGTCTCATTTTACGTTACTTTTGAGATTTCTCATCGAAATTTGTTTATACTTAGTGTGTATATCACTCGCAAAACACAATTCAGATAACAAACCACATATTGCATAGCATACAATTACAATAACGTATACTGGCTTGATTCCTCGTCATATTATTAAACTTATATCAAATATTTACTCGGTAGTTCATATTAATCAGCTGCAGAAAATCTATCCATCTGTAATGAAAATTTCTAGCAACTTTTATAGATTCATTTGTTTTATTGTTGATAAATAGGTAAGCAATACAATTATAACGCAATATTCTTGACATGTACATATATCAGAGACGGTGCGACAGAAGGAGATAAGAGGAGAGGTGAGAATGGAGATGTGTCTGCAGAGCAATTTGTAACTTCGAACAAAGGTGCGAATATTCGAATGCCTGCTGCCAAACTTCACCAGCAAAGCAATAGCCAGAGAGATGTGGAAATGTATTATTAAACTTGCAATTGCAACCGTCGCGACTGCTCTGTGCGACTATTGAGAAGAAAAGCATAGACATTACAAATATACAAATATTCATTTTTAAATTCCAGATTGAAGGAAATGCAACGTCAAGCGAGGGCGACGGTAGAACTGATGCGAGAGACTTATTCTAGGATTCGGAAAGACGAAGAGAAAAAGAAGGGCTTAGTAATTGTGAAGGCTCTGTACGGCAAGCTACCGTGTGGTAAGAGTAACTTTTTAGTATAATATTTATTGCTTTACCGATCGACGTGGGCATATATTTGTCATAAAGTACATATTTCATTAAAATAAGATTTGTATGACATCTGCAATCGAATGCTCAACGTAACTGACAATGGAAGCGGTTAATAAATTCCTTAATGGTTATTGACGATGGATGTCGCTCCATATAAGACTAGATTGCTTATTATGGTCGACATCAGCATCATACAGCTACCGCTCTCTGAGAACTTATGGGGCCTAAGACCTATAATGGTGTAAGTGTAATCTCATAACATAACGTCCTTGTTAACCGGAAGGGGTACGCAGAGGAGTGTACTACAATCCCACGGTTGACCAGTTATGTTCTATGTTCCAACATGGATTATGGAGTGAACCTAATGCCATAGACACATGAATCCAAACTCCGACCTACTATTGGAAAATTCAAATTTGAAAAATCCAATAATACCTTGCCCCGCCCGACAATACTATAATAACAATAGTGTAAGAATATTGGTTTAATTGTATCGCAGTACTTATGTAGTTTAAATCCAAAGTAGCGATGAATACATGGTGATAACATCATTTATCTTTGCTATTTTCCTTCAATCTTATCTCTTCCCAGGCGAAACGACCCACGAAATAAACGTGGAACAAACGGGCGATGGCGTTTCGCCCGAATCTCCGTCGGCGTACTCCGAAGTCATCGACGTCACCATCCCGTTGCAGTGCCTCGTTCGGGATTCGAGGCTGGAGCTGCTGGAGGCTAGTAAGGTACATAACAAAAAGAAACGTTTATAATGTCAAAGATAATACGACAAAAGGATTGCGCGTTCCTCAGGGGCAATTAGCTACGTGCTAAGTAGTATAATAAAATTGCACGTGGTAAAGTCCAACGTCCAGATCGCACATGCCGAAACTTAAATTGTTTTGTGCTCATAAACAGCAGTGAATTATTTCTTAAATTAAAAAGTAAGTTCAAAGAACACTACATAGATGTATTAAGAAACGAAGTACTTCCATTCGTATACGTTTTATATAACTAAGTACGTTCCTATATGGTAGTTATCGGAATGAACGGCAATTAACATCAAGTCTGCATGTTTTTTTCCTTCTTCGCGGATGTAATTGTGATGTAGATAAAAAAAATATTAACTGAATGTATTTTCTATGTAGAATCGTATCTCACGCGATTGCGACATATTAATAATAATGACGTAAGTCCACATTCAAATTCCGGTTCGCATGACTATCTATGGCCTACACAGTACAGTTCCTGTATTGAATCCTTCCATAAGTTCGTCTAGATCTGTCTTTCTCAAAGTTGAGGCTTTCAATAAAGGGTCATAATATAATAAAGGATGTAAGTTTTTAAGTCTGAAGAAAGATAACGCTTATATGACACACACTAGGTACATTTCGGGGGGCTATCGAAAATAAATTATTCTCAAAGTGGGCAGTATATGAAATAAGTTTGAGAACCTGTGATATTGATCATTAAGGAACAAACATAACTACAAAAGAATCGCGTGCAGTCAAATTAACGGTTTCATGTCCCTGTTGTTAGAATCAGTTTAAATTGAATGACTTCACTATAAAGTATGCTACAGCCACCTGCTTGCAATTAGAACACAAATATACAATTAGGAAGATCATACCTTGTCTTCGAACTATTCTTATCAGTGGGTACCAATTTTCAAAATCATATTTTCATGTTATGGTCGTATCTCGGCCTACTTTAAAGTTCACTTCTTAATACTGATTTCATTTGTTCGTTTCAGTCGGAATTGCCCGGTTTCTTCGATCCGTCTGTTGGCGAAGACAAACACCTCACCATCCAGTACATATTCCACAACATCCAATACTGTTGCACTGTTCCTGATAATCAGGCCGTCGTTCTGCCGCGCAATAGTAAGTATTATAAGCGTGTGACAGTATTATTTTGTCATTTCTGCCCATATAATATTCATAATAGATTTTTCATGTTTAATCACCAGTAAATACTAGGTGGTGTGGTTAGCTAACAGTAGACAAGAATTTTTTTTTAACGAATTTCCTCGTATACGTTACGGATCGGCATGAAAGTTGCCTGGTGGAGGGCGGCGCTAAAGGATAACTCCAGCTGTTCGGAAATCTGGCCCGACCTTCTCTTTCGGTTCTTTCGCCTTTCACCGCTGTTTTTCCTTCCACCTTTCTCGTCATTACCAGTTTTTCTAAATTGTTGGCCTCTCTTGTATGTATTTACACACCCAATAAATAATAAAAAATAAAAATACTTTATTTCATTTGAAGAAGTAGTAACAAACAAGTGGCAAGGGCCCCTGCACTAGGTTGGAAGAACCTATATTACTGGGTACCCCGCTCCTTCACACAGACAATAGAACAAATTTGAAATGTGAAAGGCTGTTACCATAAGGAAGACTATTACCTTACTATTACTAGGTATCCTTTCGCAAACATGATGATGTTGGACCGGCTTACTAAACGGCAAAATGAGTACAACGAGGTATCTCCGCCGATGAATTCTGGACAAAAGATCCTGGAGGCTCCTTGAACCGAAACACTTGCGAGGCCAGTGAAAGGAGCAGCAACATATGAACGTACCAGTTTGTAGCTCTGGTACCACATATTAAAAAGTAAGTATTCAAAAATAATAATAATACTAATAGACAACGAAGTTACAAGTATGGGACGTTTATTAAGTAATTATTTTTGCTGTTTGCTCTTTTACATGGCATATACATATCGTAATATGTCATGTCTGATAAATAAATAGATTTGTATATTACTGCCATTTGTGCCATTTGCGACTCTAGACCTAGATGTGGCTGAGTTTAGGTATACACATACCGCAATGGATAGCTAACATTAGAGATGAACGGGAATTCAATACAGCAATGTTACATGATAGGCGGTCTAGTGAAATACGCCAAACTGTGTATTACAATACAAAATACTGAAAATACTATGATACTGTAATTAATGTAGAAGAATCACGGCAGGTCTGTAAGGATAAGGATAATTGGGGATCGATGCCCTCTACCTACCCGTAACAATCTGACGTGATGATATAATCATAATGACGAGAGAATAAAGTATAGGTACGTATAACTCATAAAAAGGAAATAAGACGAGACCATATTGATAATCACGTCTAAGAATAAATCCCGTACTATATAAGCAGAGTATGACACCAATAGCGAAGAAGGCGAAACCCGGTCTGGGCAGATAAGACGAATTTTTCGTGTCGCGGCGAGTCTGGCGGGTCCTGCCTTTATCTCCGTAACGAAGAAGATATGTACATTGAATATATGACACTGTTGTACATCTATTTTTTAAGAGTAAAAGTACCTTACTATATAAAAGTAATGTGGACTTTCGTCCGCGTATAGTGCGAGTAGCACCAATTCAATTTTAAATAAAAAAAATTGAAACCAAGAGGGATATTGAAATCCTTTTTTTTTTTATTAATCAGAAATTCAGTTAATTCAATCAGGTCTCTATGAATTGCCAGTACTCAACTGTCCATTGCCATCACCATTGAATTCCAACGCACAGACATCCTCAACTATACATACGCCTCCCAGAGCTTAACTTATGCCTTGTTAAAACCACCATCAAGGTTCACTTCTGATACAAGATAGCTATACAATCGCAAATTGTTAACTCGCGTTGCCAAATATAGAGATTATGACAACTACATCACGCGATATTATCGGTGTTCCATTGTAATACTGATTAAAAGTTTCTCGCAAATTATCAGAGACGACGTTACATCGAATCTGCGGTCAACGGTCAGGCGTCCTGAATAAAATGTGCCCTCGTTCGCGGGGACGCCGCGCGCCGCGTTACTCTACATACGTCTGTTGTGACTTCATCACGTCCATTCATGTACGAATTATTCTGCATGTTGTAAAATCTAATAGTAGTTTATCGCCTATCGGTACATGACGTATTTGATTCAGCTGTGCGAATATTAAAAATTACTACTGACATGATCACATTGTAAGCGAGTGTAACACAATGTGATATCAATAAGTATTGTAATAATTATGAGTAAATCGATTTAGAAAGGCTTGTTTGTTAGGTTTTTTGATACAGTGTGTAATTAATGTAAGCCAAGATATTAGGTTCCTCAGGTTTTTGATGTATAACCAATTATCGTTGATTGCGGTATAAACTTAGGTTTATTTTGTGCAATGATCATGCCCCGCAGTGTATAGGGTCTCAAGTACAATTACGTACCAACCTGATCTGAATTATAAATTTACATATCAATTTCAGACCTAGGACCCACTAAGCACAGGCAATCGAGCTATGAGACTGAGTGTGAGGCCTTCTATACGTATTTTTTGTTATTTAAGATTTTGATTTGTTTTATTTAATATTTTTATACACAAAAAAAAACACGAGAAACAGGTAGTTTTTTTATTTTTTTTTTATTTATTCTTTCATGCATCTTATGAATTTGTTTATTAATATATTAAGGATTGGTGATACCCTCGACTTCATTTGCGTTGTTTATGATATTGACAATATATTTTATGTACACGGAAGAAAACAAAAAATATTGAAAGCAAAAATATGATTTGCTAATCTTAAAAAGTCGCTAAAAATTTGTTTTATGAACTTTAATAAATTTACATTAAATGAAGATATCGTAATATTAAAAAAAATATGTTTTGTAAATACATATTGGTGGTAAGTATATACAAAACTGTTATATGCAAATCTGTTATATGCAAAACTGATGTGGTTGACGGCGAATAAAAACGGCATACGTAGGTTCAGCAGCCGCTGGCGGCGCCGCGCGGGCGGGCGTGGGAGCCACCAGTTATTCCCTTCCATTAATTTTATAATCACCACCTCCGCAAACGGCATTTTGTAAGCACCACCTACTTTTTTGTTAAGGCGGGTAAGAGTACTTGACTGCCTTTAATATAGGATAAATGTAAACGTTGCATGAACTTGTAGTATATGTTCGTACAACGTAACATCACGCCTGTAATCCCCGAAGAGGTAGGCAGAGTAGTGAAGTACACTCCCACGTTTCGTTTACGTCCCAATATGGAATAGGTGGTGAATCTATTGCCATACACCGGGCACAAACCCAGACTCCGAGCCACTACAAAAATTCTAATTTTTAGAAAAATTCAATAATACTCGACCCGG